>APFE030247358.1:92453-147799 GCA_000404065.3 Pinus taeda | reverse complement strand
TTTGAACAAGAAATCCTATCTATGCATGCCAGCTCAACTCTTAATCAATCAATAAAAGTGTAAAGTGTTGTTATCATTTCTATTTTTAACATTTAAATTCTTAGATTGCTTTAGTGTTAAATGTAATGACTGTAATTGCTATAATCAATTTCAAAAAAAAAATTGTAAAAAAATTCCCCACATATTCACTACTCTCATCATATTTTTAATCCCTACCATGTTTCCAACGCTCTAGCCTATCCACATATTTTCCTACGCTTTCTAATCCGCTATCCCACCACCCTCCCAACCTTGCTATTCACTCCCTGTCCGCCATAAAAACTGCTCTCGGTCCAACATCTCCTTAGTCGACCAAGAACTAATAAACAAAGGACAGGTGGTGAATTCTCGGGAAGCCAAATGTTATATGGTTTCATGCATTGATTTGAATCGACCAACTTATGACATGATCGCTCAACCAAATAGACTCATGCAAAGCGACTATCCGTTATTTACAGCTCCAGTACTTCATACATGCTCGTGGCATTCTTATGATGGTATTTGCATGATCCAGTACAACTACTCCCCTGTCATTAAACTATGAGTATGCTCTGTTTTCATTACATTGAATTGGGTCGAGTCGGTCATTAAATCCTATTTCATTCTCAGTTGTAGAAGTGTTTTCCATAATTGAAATTCAGTGTAGTGATTTTCAAAGAAGAACGGAAGCCGAGAACGCCAAGTGCTGCGAGAGAAAAGCACAGTGTTTGGGCTTACAAAAATTCGAGAGCAAATCACAGTGTTTGGGCTTACAAAAATTCTATCTCTGCCACAATTTAAGGCCAGCCATCCGGTCACTACTCAAGCCACTGAAGGAGCTGGTTATGAAGAACAGAGGATGCCACCAGGTCAGTGTGTGGAGCGAAAAGTAAAGGTAACAAACTAAAACACCTTTGTTCAATTAATAAGCATAAACGAAGAGGGTTAGGGCAAGAAATTTTCTGTAAAATGAATAATAGAGTAGAACCAAACACATTTGATAGCTCTCAGTACCACGATGACTGCATTGAAATTTTAAGAGAGAAACAATGACTACTCTTCTTGGAAAAGTTTAATGGAAGCAACGAGGAAGTAACTAAACAATTTGCCTTTACATTCAATGGGGAGATGGCGCTAATAGGTAATTTCTCATTTAGAGTCTCAGAAGACACTATAGCACAGTCCTTAGGGATCAGCCCAGAAGGAGAGAAGTACTTCAAGACTAAAAAGTTTAAAGAGAAGTCATGGACCCAGTTCATGTCGAGGTCGAGGGTTTCATCAGTTAATTGGAATAAGGGAGTCCCAAGGAGCTGGTTGATACATCCATGGGATGAGATGGTATATATCATCCAAAAGTTTGTTACATGCGAGGGTCGATATAGTGTAGTTTATTTGTACCATATTAAACTCCTGCTACATTTAAAGGGGCAGTGCACTATGAGTTTACCATATTTCCTCTTGCAAAGCTTGACCAAGATGTCGAAGACCATTCAAAGCAGAAGTGTAATGAGGACAAGACTCTCTATCATTTCGGGTTAATTAAGATTCTCGTTGAATTTGAAGTACAGAGGAGGGGCAAGACATGGAAGGAGTTCATAGTTGCCAATCAAATCAAGGATAGCAAAGAAGTGAAAGAGCAACACGAATACTCAGGATACATGCTTGACTTTGATGAGGAGATTCCTGTGCATAAATCAAACGATGTCCCTCCACCTAGTAGCCATGTGAGGACGAGGAAAAGGATACGAGAAGCAGCCCAGAAAAGGGAGCAGGAAATTTTTTTTACAACCTATACCAGGAGATCCAGGAGAGCACAAAAGACCCAGTCACAAGAATATCAACCTGAATCCAATGCACATGCACCGATGGATATAGAAAGCAGTGCTCACTCACAGCATGGAAAAGAAGAAGCCGAAGTGGAGGTTGAGAGAAATAATAGGCATGGAAAGGAGTCACCACCTGCAGTTAAGAAACAAAGGAAGCTGGAGAAGAAAATTGAAAGATTAAAGGAAGAACTGATGGAAGCCAACATGCTGGAAAAATCTATTAAAAAGGAGAATGAGATGTTAAAAATTCAGAGTAAGAAAACCCAGCAGAAGAATGAAAAGCTCAAGGAGAAAATTAAAGAGCTCAAGACTGAACAGGCTGACATTTGTAACTGGGCAACCAAGTGGTATACCCAGAAGAAATCCATCAAGGAGAAATACAAGAGTTTGAAGCATGAGCTCCACACCCAGAAGGAAGCCCGGGATAAAAAGAACATAGACGCATTGTTGAAGGCAGCAGAGGTTCAGGCAAGGACAGAGTATAGAGGCAGCACATCAAGCTTAACATGAGGACATGCTAAGACATTAAGCTTGGGGGAGCTGTTGGTACCATTCCATTACCCTCTTTTTCTTCTAAAAACATCATTAGTTTCCTATATTTTCCCTCCATAGACCTCTTTACATCCATTGAAATTGATTAGTTAATAGCGTTATAGTTGTTAGTTTGCATTAAAGTTAATTTATGAGTTTTTATGTTAGAAATTAGGAATTTTTAACAAAAAGGTCTCAGGAAGATATCACATCCTATAAATAGTTTATCATCTGACACATGGCATGACAGGCAAGCCAAAGCAGTGGATAAGGACGAGCTCTTGAATGTACAAGCATGAAGAAAAATCGATTTTATAGCAGATCAAAATCTCCTACTTATGCGGTCAACGTTGGGTCAAACCCAAGCCTTTTTGGTTACAAAGGCAGTAAAATCCATGGTTTCTAAACCGGCTTCTTTTTGTCTTTTTGGAAATCGTTTTGTCTTTTTGGGAAACCGATTCATCTTAGAAGGACTGAAAATCATTCCACTGTAAAAGCAGGAACAACTGCTTCAATGAATGTGCATTCGACTCAAGATAGGAAGGAGATAAAAACTCTGTATCGTTTTGTTTTACAGACAATGTTATGTTACCTTTGTGTATTGTTTTTAAAGGACCGAATTCATATATGTGATTGCAACTCTTAGTGTTAGAATACAATTACGATTTCACTCCAGCATTGTTCATGCATTAACGTTGTCGATTGATTGAGCTCATTCCAGTGTACCATTGAAACGTGGACGGGCCCTGCATGGATTGGTATACTATGCCTTTCATTTTCATTTTTTTTAAATTTACATAGAACGCATTTCATTGCTTTCAAATGCATGTCACTTAATATCATTTTCACAGCTCTTGAATTTACATAAAATACATATTGTTAATGTTATCTCCATGCAAATGATTTTGTCAATTCGATTACAATTTCTCACAAATGGAATCCATGGTGCTTGCTTAAAGATATCATCATTAGATCATTGAATCAGGTCTTGTAAGAGACTTGGTCCAACGTTATGTTTTAAGGTATTTCCATGAACTCTGTTTGTGCATGAGTGCTAAAGTTGAGTGTGTTTTTGATTTATTTATGAGTGCTCCAGTGGTAACTAGACAGAGTTTTGTGCACAACATCCTTGTAAGGGGATTCAAATCTCAGTCTAGCCATACTCTATATCTTTGAGACAGTTAGATAATCTAGGTAATTTGAGTGTTAAAGTGAGAGGAAACATACCTCAACCTTCTGTAAAGAAGTACTGTCGCCTATCACCACAAGCACTTAGTTAGGAATCCTTTATGCCTATAGATTTTAGGCACACGCCTCGAAGTTTACCTACCCAGGTCGATAATAAATCTAGTCTAATCTAGCACCTTAGATTGGCCACTACAGTAACATATACCAAGAAACTATGAACAGAGAACAAAAGCTAATGCAGGTTTGGCAGTTACGATGCCAACAGGAGGAAATGCTTTGGAAGCAAAAGTTCTGAATTCAATGGCTTAAGGAAGGTGAACATAACATGGAATTATTTCATAGATCTGCCATTGGCCATAGAGGGGCTAACAAAATTCTAAGCCTTAAAGATGATCAAGGAACCTCTATACAGAATCATCAAGAAATCTCAAGCCTTCTTACAACCCACTTCAGCAGGATTGCTCAGGAACCGGAGATTGAAAGAGAGGAGGCCATTGAGGAACTTATAAATTCCATCCCCAAGCTAATCATTGAGGAGAAAAACATAGCTTTAAATCAAGAAATCTCCTTGGAAGAGGTGGAAGAGGCCGTAAAAGATATGCCAAATGGTAAAGCACCTGGGCCAGATGGATTTACCATCGACTTTTACAAAGCTTGTTGGGAGATAATCAAGATAGATGTATGGGAAGCGGTGGAGGATTCACGACGCTCCTCTTCAATCCTCAAGTCCCTCAACTCTACTTTCCTTGCCCTTATTCCAAAAACGGAGGAAGCTAACACGCCGTCAAAGTTTCGTCCAATTGCGTTATGCAATATCCTGTACAAGATTATTTTTAAAGTCATTGCCAATTGAATGAAACCCATTCTTCCAGGTATTATTTTGGAAGAGAAATCAGGCTATGTAGAGGGGAGGCAGATTTTGGACAATATCTTACTAGCACAAGAGATGATTCACACTCTTCAAACGTAGAAGAAAGCAGGTATGATGATGCAGTTAGACCTATTAAAGGCGTATGATAAGGTAAACCAACACTATTTGAAATCTATTTTAGAAGCCTTCAGTTTTGCTAAAAAATGGATAATCTGGATCCTAAACTTGGTCGAATCCACAAGATTTTCAATACTAGTTAATGGAGCCCCAACAACCCAATTCTCTCCTTCGTGTGGTTTGAGGCAGGGTGATCCCTTATCCCCCTTCCTTTTCGTGATTTTAATGGAAGGTTTAAGCAGACTAATCAAAAAAGCTAAAGTGGAAGGAATCATTGAAGAACTCCAACCCTTGCCCACAAGTCGTGCAACAATACATCAACAGTTTGTAGATGACACAATGCTGCATGGCACGCCCTCGGTCAAAGAAGTTATGGGATACAAAAGTATTCTCAATCATTTCAGTAAAGCCTCAGGTATGGAGCTTAATCTAACAAAATCCTCTATTTTCTTTTTCAATACGCATCTAGCAGTTCAGAAAAATATCTCAACCATCCTAGGCTTCAAAAGATGCAACCTCCCCTGGAGATACCTCGGTGTTTCGCTGACTGACAAGCCCTGGTAGAAATTGCACTGGGAAAAACTTTTAGCTAGCCTGGAAAAAGGATGTCATCATTGGACATGCAGAACCCTTAACTTTGCAGGTCGCCTTGTCCTCACCAAAGCTGTCCTCCAGGCCATTCCGCATTACATGCTTTCCATTCTCCCAGCTCCTAAAGGGGTTCTTCAGAAGATGAGGGTCATCCAAAGGGCTTTTCTCTGGTCGAGTAATTCAGGGAAGAAGAAATGGCTCTAATGGCGTGGGATAAGCTTTGCAAACCCAAACACCTGGGAGGGCTGAATCTGCAAGACCCATTCACTGTTAACTGTGCCTGTGGAGAAAAATTATGGTGGAGGTGGCTAAAGGAACCCAAATTACCATGGGCCAAACATTGGAAAGAGAAGTATGCTCACAATCACAAACTGCAGAACTTAATCTGAATGCAAGAAACTCCAGAGGTCTCTCCAATTTGGAACCTAGCGAGAACTAACCGACATATAATTTAGGAGCATATTTTTTGGGAAATTCGAGATGGAAAGACTGCCCTTTTCTGGGAAGATGCGTGGAAACAACTCTCTAAACTGGAAAGCCCTGAATTCTTAGATATCCAAAGAAGAAACCAGGAGCTAGGAAGAACAATAGTGAACCAATACTGGAAACCTAATGAAAATGACCAAGCATGGAGAATGTGGATATTCAGTGAGGCAGAACCTTTGGTAGAAGAAAACAATAGTTTAAGGGAACTGAGAACAAATATGGCCAAAATAAGGATAAGGAGAGTAGGGGATAATGACCAATTGCATTGGGGTAAGCTTGAAGGGGGCAAATTCACACTCAAAGAAGAAAAAATCTATATAGAAGGTACCAAGCATGAAGAAAAAGTCAATTGGCATAACAAAGTGTGGGATGTTCAACTATGGCCAAAGATTAAAACGTTCCTCTGGCTCCTAATGCACCGAAGAATGCTTACATGGGAGAACCTCAGGAAAAGAGGATTCATAGGCCCATCTCACTGCCCCATGTGTGGAATTGAGGAGGAAACCATGAATCACCTCCTCAATACTTGTGAATGGCCAGACAACCTATGGAATTGGATGGAAACCACTCTTAAGAGGATGGATAGGGTAAGGAATTCAATTGAGGAATCCATAGAGAATTGGAGAGGTAATTTCTCCAATACCCAATTGGTTAATACAATTTGGAAACTTATCCCAGGGTTTATAGCATGGACGATTTGGAAAGAAAGAAACATGTGAGTATTCATAAATGAAACAAGAAGCATAAACTTTACAAAAGAAACAATTCTACAAAACATCAAACAAACAGTTATCTCCAAAGGGAAAGTGGAACATGACAAAAGCATCTCAATCTCAGACTTACATATTTTGAAATAATTTTATATTGACATGGGAACCATCACGTTTTCATCAAATCATCATCAACAACAATACCAACATGAATACGTGGATTCCTCCACCGATAGGCTTCCTTAAATTCAACTTTGACGGGGCCTCCAGGGGAAATCCGGGACCTGCAGGCATTGGCAGTGTTATCAGGGACAACAAAGGTGAAATTCAACATATTTATAGTCAATCGCTGGGTGAAGGGACTAATAACGAAATGGAATTTGCAACACTTGAGCAAGGATTGGGAATTATTAGGCGACTGAAAGCTAGAGCCACCGTGGTGGAAGGGGATTCTCAACTGGCGATCACGACAACAAGAAGAATGTATACAGGAGCGAAACCAAGTAAGTTCATGAAGCATTGGAGGCTTTCCAAGGTTACAGAACTCATCGCGGATCACCTATCATGCCTGGACGGGTTAATCCTTCATGCAGTGAGAAGAAAGGCGAATGTAGTGGCAAATCATTTGGAAAATTACAGAATTGATAATCCCTCAGCCTACCTGGACACTTGTTGGCATGAGGTCACATGCACCGAAATTTGGAACAAGTGCACTCTTCTTTCGAGGCAAGACATAATTTAGCGGAAGAAGTGGCGCAGGGGTATGAAGGATTTCCCCTTAATAGGTGAATGAAGACAACCAATCGAAGGGAAAAAAGGAGAAGTGGGTGGCAGACCCAGGAAGTACAAGAGAAGAAATGGGAATTAATTCACAAGGACAAAGTGCTAGTACAAAGGAGCACATCGAACAAAATTTTTGAGCAGTGCTAGCATCAAATCAAAAAGTAAGACACTTGGCAATCCACAAATTGGATCAAGCGTGGCAGAGTTAATAATAAGGATTCGTATCATGAACAAAAATGTGGGAATTGGAGCAACAATTATTATGGCTGGACATGCGCTCATCCGACGGCGAAGTGGGAAGCCTTAGGCCAAACAAGGTTACCATCTACTATAAATAAGGCCTCCCACCATAAGTGCAACACTCTGTTTTCCCACGGCATGCAACATAGCTTTAGTTGTGATTTTAGAAGTCTTAGGGTTTCTGTGCTCCTCAATAGCAGTATGGCTCGTGAGGGAAGCCGAAATGCCTCGGCTAACAGAGACCTTCAGAATGCTCGGGACTCCTATGAAACCCGAACATCGCTAAAAGAAAAGTGTAAGATAGAGGAGCTAGAAGCTATTGTCGCAGAGGAGGAAGAGCATTTGGAGGAGCAGGATTTGGAGAAGGAGGTGGAGTGGATTCAAGATCCGGGAACTGCGACCACTCGGACCACTCAATTTGTGCGTACTTAGGCTGAGATGTGGAGGATGAAAAATATGCTAGCCAAGGCACTTAGCATGTAGGGGGAATACATCAATCAGGCTCATCAAGCTATCTCCCTTATTTCTATAGAGCACACGTCGAAACTGGACGCCTTAGATTTCAATCTTAGTGCCCTTGTTCAGCAAGTAGGCACTCTCTCACAAAAAATGAGTGTTCTAATCAGTCTCCTCAGGCACACTATTCGTCAGGATCCCTCAGTTGTGGGGGAGGTCTCGGAGGAAGCCACAGGTACCAGTCAGGGGAAACGTACCACTCAGCGCACTCCTCAGCCTGGGAATTCGACTGCTCCAGCCAACCCGGGTGCTCCTACCAAAGATTATGTTATCCTTAAGCTGTAATGGCTTGTCAGCTTCAGTTTGCTATTCTTGTTACGACTTTTTTTGTCTCTGATCTCAAGGTTACTGGTCGCTTTTCCTGTTTTGACTTGTTTTTGTCTCTGATGTCCCTCTGGCTCTATTTTTGTCTTTCTATCCAGTCGCCGGAAAGGGCACATTGTTTTGTAGTCTCCAGCCCTTCTATGTGCTACCCTGTGTGGTATGCCTTGGGGTCAATATACAAAGTTTTAGCGGCTCATAATCGTTGTAAACGGGCAAGGAAGCTTCTCTTTAGTTTGTGCAAGCAGACCATTTTGTACCTTATGTATTCTATGAATTAATATAAAAATGATGATTTACACAAAAAAATGGGTATAGGGATTTAGCTTTTCGGTTTGACTTGATCACTCCTCTATCCCGTTTCATTTTCCTTGATCACCATCACAAATTTTGGAACTAGTTAAACGCTAACAAAATTAGGTTTCTTGAAAAACTTAGCTTCATGAAATGGGATTGGGCAATTACATTTATATGTTTGTAAACTTGCAATGTTTTCTTTTATCAAGGCTATTGTTTAATAAGTATTATTTTGGTTTAGAAGTAGAGTCATGTCATATAATACTCAATTTCTCAACTATATATTTTTATTATTTTTTGTGTTATCATGGCAACAACCTACATCATAAGTGAACCAAAAAGTCGTCTGAAAGAAGTATGACAAGCCAACATACTCTAAACTTGAACAAAAGTTGCAATTAACTCATTGATGGATGGAGTTGATAGGTTTATGGAACTCAGAGTAGTGAAATATGGTATTTGGTTGCCCACAATTGTTGTTATTGGTGACCAGTCTTCAAGGAAATCAAGTGTACTGAAGTCGCTTGGAAGGATTAGACTTAAACTAAAGGATCTTAGAGAATTGATAAAATTGATACTTGTATTAATTTAGCCTTGGGCCTACTCATTCCAAATACATGACAATGTGTCCCATTATATAACAATAGGATCAAAAGACTTGATAAACATGACAACCTAGAGGATAGAGACTATGACTTAGCTACAACTCATACTCTAGAAAAGACCTCGTAACTCACACATATCTAGAATGTTCTCCCTTATTTCCAAGTCTCCCACTTAATAAAGAAATGGATTATTTACTACACCTGCCTTTTCTCTATATAGAATAAAATTATCTTTTCCTAAAGGCTTAGTAAATATGTCTACCACATTATCATTTGTATTACAATATATCATAGTAATCTCCTTTGACTGCTTTGTTTGTCATATAAAATGATGTTGAGTCTCTATGTGTTTTGATCTTGCATGAAAAACTAGATTGTTTGCTAGTTTGATAGTGCTTTGGTTGTCACCCATGATGATTGTTGGTTCTTGTTTTTTCCCACGTCTTCAAAAATTCTTCATAGCCAAATTTCTTCACAGGTTTCACTACATAAAGCCTTGTACTCGTACACATTGAAAACAATGACTTCTAGAAAACACCTTGTAATTCACACATATTTAGAATGTTTCTTTGTTATCTCCAAGTCTCCCACCCTTAATAAAGAAATATATTATTTACTAACCCAACTTTTCTCTACATAACATAAACTTATATTTTCCTAATGGCTTAGTAAATATGTCTACCACATTATCATTTATATTAAAATATATCAAAGTAATCTCCTTTGATTGCAGTTTTTCTCATACAACATGATGTCAAGTCTCTATGTGTATTGATCTTGCATGATAGATTGGATTATTTTCTAGTCTGATAGCGCTTTGGTTGTCACCCTTGATGATTGTTGGTTCTTCCTATTTTTCTCCCACGTCTTCAAGATTTTTTTTAGCCAAATTGCTTCACAGGTTGCACTACATAAAGCCTTGTACTAACCTTCAATGGAAGACAAAGAAGAAATTGGATGTTTCTTTCTGCTCCATGACACAATACTGGATCCAATACTGAATGCATAACTTGGGGTGGACTTCCTGTCATCTGGATCTTCTGGCCAATCAGAATATGAATAACCTATCAAATCAACATTCAAATCATCAATATATTCAATACCAAAACAGTCAGCCTCCTTCAAATATCGAAGGAATCTCTTGGCTACTTTCCATTGGGTTTCATGTGGTTTATCCTATTAATTTTTGAGTAGCTTGGGAGGTACTCCAAGCCATAGGGTTCAGGGTTTGGAGGGAAAAGCACCACAAGAGTCACTTGTGGGCTTGGAACCCAAGGTTGGGGTTTTGCACCCATCATGATTTGGGCCAAAACCATGAGCACATTTCAACATGTGATGGATGAGGATGATAAATCTCGTTGAGATGAGTTCAATGCAATGAACATCACCTGATTCCGAGTTGTAGAAATGGTGATATGAATTTTTGAAGTTATGTAGTGGGCTTGCACTAAATGTGTTAAGGTTGACTTGAGTTTAGTAAGCCTCTTGATAGCTGAACAAGCTCCATCATGGACGTTTTGGGGAGCCCTTGTATGTGTATAAATACAAGGTGAATTGGAGTTATTTTACTGATCCATTTGTGCAATACAACACAAGATAGAAGCTCCTTGGAGAAGGAGAAGTACTTTTGTTCTAGGACGCATCAAGGAAGGCATACCATTGAGGGTTTGAAGGATTGTTTTGAGGCCATTTCAGGTGCCGAGTTGTTAGAAGGAGGGAGGAGGATATTTTCTAGAGGGACAAAGCAAGGAGGGACTATTTTGAGGGAAAAGAAGGGTGCAGGTAAAACCCATATGTAGGTTGTCGTAGGCTTAAACAACCTTGTTGTAGCATACTGCAACTAATTGAAGGGAGGCCGAGGGGTTTGTGAAGGCTGGAACAACCCAACATCACAACATATCCCCTCAAGGAAGGGAAGCCGCATCACCTTGGAGAAAATATGGGTGAAGAAGAAGGCTGGTAAAGGGATTGTGGTGTGCCCTAACCAGACCCATTTTGTAGCAAATAAATGAGACCTCAAAACAATGAGCTAAGGTATGTTTGGTAAAACATGTTTGTAGGTGTTTGATCCATGATTTGGATTAGTTTTTGATCATTTTTATATACCTTGTGGGAGCCATGAGTTGAAGGTGACTTGGGTGATTAGAGGCCTCAACAAGGTGCATATATCACAGTGAAGTATTGGGAGCCATTGATCTGGTGGAGGGTAGTGTTAGCTACCAAAGTAGCCCTAGACAAGCAATCTTGAAGTAACGAAGAGAGATGAGGGTTGGGTGAAGTTTTGTGTCTAAGGTGCAACAATTTGATGGACAAAAGTGACTACTAGATTGGAAGATTGGAGCTCCAGGATTGACCAACCTAGAAGAGTAGATTGCATCATCTCGTGTACATGTAGCATAAGTTACTTGCAACAGTGTTAGGTGGCAGCCCTCCTGGAGTCTCTATGTGTTGTCCTTTGAAGGGTTAGGGGCAACTAGAGAGAAATATGGAAGCGAAGGACCAAAAGGACAATATACAACATAGAAGATGCATCGAAGATTGTCATTATATCTAGTATACCATAGAATGTTTTATTTTTCATGTTGGTTTAATATAACGAAGATTGGGTTGTACATAATTGTACAGTTTTGTTAAAAAATGTGTATACTTGTGCATATGTGATTTACTGCTTTATATTTTATGTTGTGCAAAGTAGTTCTTGTTGAGATTCTTGGTTTGGTAGTGTCAAAGATTTTAAGATTCTAACCTAGTGTTGAAGCCCCGAAAATTGGGTCAGCAACAAGGGGCATACCCGCCCGGTCCAGACCTTGGTTGGTAGCTCCTTTTCCGTTTGGTATAGCGGGTCTGACTGGCGATATGGGACTAGTTTCCCAATATATGAGTGTGTGTGTGTGTAGAATTTGATATTTATGATCTAACAATTCCTAGTTAAAATGCTCTAATTCTAACATTAATCTAATGACATGCTATTATATTCTAATAAACAGAAATACCTAAGTCTATACTAACCCGGGTGTAGTCTTTCTGTTGTGCGATCTAAAATGATTTCAGATAACAATCGGTAATAAATATTATTCAACCGCTATAAGAAAAGAATTCAATATAGATGAACCACTTCGCATAAAAAGTTAGGCGAAACAGTTGTGAAAAGCATATTGCATAGTAAGCTATTCATACATTAAGCATAAATAAATAGCTATCATCGTACAAAAGTGCCAAATGATAACTCAGGAATTCACGCATTAACATATAAACAACTGAACTTGAATGTCACTTTAACACAGGAAATAGAAATAGTTAAGAGATAGAAGTACCATCTATAACTAGTTCTACTCATGAGCTTCAAGTGATAATGATTTATCTCTTCTCAATCCAACACCCACTAAGAATACAAAAGTGCAACATCAGTAGCAGATATTAAATGCAAAAATCAATAAATCTTGTTCCATTCATTCATGAAAACCTCCTCGAAGGGTGCAAAAATGCATGTTCTGAGGACAAGTTTTTGATAAATTTATGGACCCTTCTCTAAATGGATGAGAAGGGTTTAAATACTACTAACTACATCTAAAAATAACTTATTACAAAAATTTAGGATACGGTTTAAATGACCGTCCTTTTTCTAGCCAAAATAAAGTAAAACTATTTCTAAAATTAAATCTAAAATCTAACTATTTCTGTATCTACTCCTTAACGTCCCAAGCATTCAGCATTTTCTTAAGAAGAGTCAGTGGGCCGACTTCAGCCTTTAACTATGCTATAAAAATGGAATCAACAAGAGTTGTCACCATCTTTTCGGCAAAATTTATGATGCTTTCGAGAATCATACACTGACTATGTAATTTTACTAGGTACTTTGAAGATATTTTTGACCATTACCACTGATTTTCGGATTCAAGTTTTACTTTTTATCTTTAATACACTTTTTCCGAATTTCTGGGGTTTATAGGTAGCTGAGCAATTAGGAGCTTTCCATTTCGAGAAGTTTTACCCAGCGATGCACAATTAGCACTAATCGCGCATCAGAAACTGCCTCTGTTTCTTGATCTGGGCTTCCTTGGTGCGATTTTCGCCTCTTGCGTGCTTTGTTTTATCGGATGAAAAGCTGAAATTTTGTGAAGATAATGGTCCATTAAGTTCTTGACCCTGAGTGCTAAACTGTCTATTTTTGTCCGTGTTGTCCAATATCCTTTTAGCCATATCTGTGTAGGGGATCATTTTGGGCCTTGCCTCTATCCGGTATAGGAATGAACAAGCTAAATCTCCAACTGATGCTTCAGAAGACCTCTGTGAACTCGTAGTAGCCGTGAATCTCATTACCTTAGGATTCTCTTCTTCAACTAGATTATACATGCCTTCCCAGGTGGGAATACTCGCATCTCTGTTGCATGCGGTGTCTGTGTACATGGGCACCATTTTATCTTTAGACATCGGAGCCTTGCCTTTCTTCCTCATAGTTTTTGTATACTGCATTGTATAGTCTTTTTGTTCTTCGTTCCTGCAGTTTACAAGTGAGGTGAGAGTAATGATAAGGATAGTGACGGGAAATCTTTAAATGCCGAAGACATGCAAAAATATACCACCTTACGTGAACTGGCTCTCTGATAAACACAAAACCATATTTTCTTAACAACTGGCAATTACTTCATTAATTAGCATTAAAGCGCATAACCAGGTCTCGGTTTATAAAAAAAAGTTTTCTTGAATAATGAGCCGAAAGATTTTGCAATGGAGTGATTATGCGATTTGCTTCGCAACATCGCAGATCGCTGCATCGCATTATCGCAATATCACTGTGCTGCTCTATCGCAAGGTCGCTTTAGCGCTTTATCGCAATATCGCGATATTGCTTGATCACAATATCGCTATATCGCAATATTGCGATATCAAAATGTTGATGTATTTTATGCGAAATGTGATTTTGCGATATGCGACATCGCATATCGACATTTTTGAGGTTTTCTAATATAAGTGCACTTCTAAGGCATGTGATGCGATATTCTTTAAGGAGTGATTTTTTCTTTCCTCGTCATGAAACTTAAGCTTTTTAGATTTTTCAAGGTATTTTCCTAAGTTTATGATGGTAAGTACTATTAAAAAAAAAACAAAAAAAAAAAACCAAGTAGTAATTCATTTTTTTTTTTGAATTCTTTGACTAAGAGTCTCCACTTATTTAGTATTAGTAATAACACTAAATAAGAAAGGGGGGTTGTTGGTGGCCACAATAATTAGCGATTCACTTGGAAGAACCAGTTATCTCTGTCTTTCTTTTGAATTTTCTAAACTTCCAAAACAAAATTTTCCAAAAAGTTAAACTTTATTATAGAAAGATAAAGTGCGTTATGCTTTAACCTGTCAATGATATTTTGTTTCAACTATTTTCAACTTTGATTATTTGCTTCCTCAAGCTAGTCTTTGTATTTACATCAGTCATTACTTGGTTTATAAAGATTAAAGAAAGTCTTCTCTGTAAACCAGTTTTAAATATGCTCATTTGTCGTAGGTAGAGCCTCTGCTGCCAGCAGGTGTTCATAGCCTCGACAGGGTTACCTATTACCCAGCAATGATCCTGTATCCTACTTAAAGAAACCTACAATTCCCAAAGAATAATCCACATCCACACTTGTTTCTTTGATTTTCTTTTACTCTTAAAGAGCAATGTCTTCGTTTGATAGCCAATTTATGACACAGTCATTCACTTGATTTATAACTTTGATAAACAAGCTGGCTCGTGATGAGACCCCTTTTCTTTTGATTGCAATAATCTTGAGTCATTTCCCTGTTGTGGTATGCAGTATTGGCAAAGTCAGCAAGTTATAATATCTGTGACTATGATAAGTCGGCTCGTGATGAGACCTCTCACTATTTAAGATAAAGTGTATCCTTGGATTGTTCCTCTAAAAGTTGTGATTTCCTTAGTAGGGAGGAAGTCATTGTTTCCTTAAGATAGCTCTGGACGACAATAGTAGAGTTTTTGGAAAGAGTTGTTCTACAGAGAATCTTTATTTTGTTATTGATACCTTTCATTGCACTAATATAAAACAAGTTCTCACTAAAGGTTGTTTTCATCAAATTTTATGAAGTTGAAACTAGTATCATATCTAGGCTAGAGCCTTTAACTGTATTTTTCTATAATAAAGATCAATTTTCCAAAATATTTGCTATTTATACAAGCCAAAGATCAAAACCTAAAGGAGAATTGGTGTCTTTTTCGTAAATGCATAATGTAACCATTCACAACTGGTTTTACTAAAACAATACAAATCTAATCTACAAAATAGAAGAGTGATCTTCTAAGGAAAATATTTCTTAAGGATCTGCCCGTTAATAGGTAAAGAATCTCTTTTCCCTGTTAAATCCTGCAACATAAAAGTGGACGGACCTATGACTTCTACAATTTTAAAAGGACCAAGCCACATTCATTGAAATTTTGTATGTTTCCCTTTTTCCTCACGGGCCTTGTCCCATTTTAAAACCATATCTCCCATCTGAAAATCTTTTCTGGTCATTATGTTTGAATCAAAAGAGGATTTTACTAATGCTTGATGATGAGCGTGAGTTCTTTTGGCCTGTTCTCGGTGTTCTTCTAAATTAATTATTTCCATTTGCCTTAGTTGTAAGGAGGAAGTTGGTACTTCATCAATATATTGAACTAAAGACAATGAGGGAATTGCTAAATGAGTCGGGAGAACCACTTCTTTTCCATGAACTAAATTGAATGGAGAAGTGCCAACGGAGGCTTTTTGCATTATTCGGTTCGCCCATAAAGCATATATTAAGGACTTATGCCAATTTTTATGATTTTGGTCAACTGTTCGTTTGATAATCCTGATTAGGTTTTTATTTGTAGATTCAGCTAACCCATTCCCATGTGGGTAATAATTGGCAGAATATTTAAGTTTGAAACCTCTTTTAAGTGCAAAATCAATCATTGCATTTCTAGAAAGTATGATGCATTGTCAAACATTAAAGCGGAAGGCAACCCAAACCTGGTGATTATAAATTGATCTATGAACTCAATGATATGTTCAGCATTAGCCGCCTTGAGTGGAACTACTTCTACCCATTTAGTAAAGTAATATGTTGCTGTAAGAATATACCTATGCTGCTTAGAAGAGTGAGGAACGATCTCACCTATTATGTCCAATCCCCACTGATGAAAAGGTTGTTCAATGTTGACCGGTTGTAGTGGCAAAGATGGTTTCTTTTGTTTCCCCGCAACGGTTTGGCAGATTTGGCATTTCCTCACGTAATTTTGTGAGTCTTTGAATAATGTGGGCCAATAATAGCCTGCGCGTAAGATTTTATGTGCAGTAGCATCTCCAGCATAGTGTCTGCCTGCTGGCCCATCGTGGAATTCCTGCAAAACTTTTTCAGCTTCAGATTTCTTAAGACATCTAAGGAGAACAAAATCATAATTTATTCTAAAAAGAATATCATTTAGGATATGATATTGTTTGGCTTTCAACGTTAGAGCTCTTTTCTTGGTATGATCGAGGTATGAAGGAGCATATCCATTCTTTAGATAATAAATGATATTGGCATATAATGACTCATTATCGTTTAGGCTTACCTCGTATACTTGTATGTCTGCAGATGGAATTTCAGATACCAGCGATGCTCCAGCCAACATTTTGCAAAAGCCTTGAGCTTTTACAATGCTTGCTGGTTTGATTTTTACATCATATTCCTGTAAGGCAGTAACCCAATTGGCTCTTTTCTCACCCACATATTTTTGAACTAAAAGATTCCTTACCGCTGGAAATAGTACAATGATTTTCGTATGGGTTTTGAGTAAAAAGGGTCTGAAATATTTGATTTCTTTGAAAACATCATAATCCTGTTTCTCCACATCTGAATAATTTAATACAACCCCTTGTAAATTTGAACTGAAGAAAGCAATCGGGGCTTCTGCCTTATCTTGATTTGCTTGAGTAAGTCTCGCTACGTATGATCTGTCAGAGGCAAATGTATATAAACTAAAAGGCTCTGAAAAATTTGGAGTTGCTAAAGATGGAGCATTCACAATTGCTTGTTTGATCAGATTGAATGCCTCATATTCGTCTTGGCCCCATTTGAAGTTTGAGTTCTTTTTTATCATTGCTTGTAAAGGAGACACAATTCTTGAAAAATCTGGGACGAATCTCTTTACAAAGTTGATTTGACCAAGGAAAGATTGCATGGCTTTTTTGTTGTGAGGTAGGGATATTTCAGAAATCTCTTTGATTATGTCAGGATCAATGTGTATTCCATATTTTGACACTATGAATCCTAGAAGTTTTCCTTCACTAAATGCGAAAAAGGATTTTTTCGAGTTAAGTGAAATTCCATACCTTAAACAACGTTGGAAGATTTGTTTTAAATCTCTGAGATGGTTGCTTCGTCTCTTGGAATAGACAGTTATATCATCCAAATAGATTACCACAAACTTATTAACTAAACCTTTGAATGCAATGTCCATGGCTCTCTGAAATGTGGCACCAGCATTGATCAATCCAACATGCATTTTTTGATATGCGTAGGTGCCCCATTTGGTTCTAAATGTTGTTTTTAATTGGTCATCTGGATGTACCAACACTTGATTGTATCCTGAAAATCCATCTAAAAAGGACATTAATTCTGACCCAGCGACTGCCTGCAATATTTGTTCCATAGGAGGCAAAGGAAAATTATCCTTTTGGCAGGCTTTATTAAGATTTCGAAAGTCAATGCAGATTTTGATATCTCCGTTTTTTCTTTCTAACGGGAACCATATTGGAGACCCATTTGGAATGTCGAACGGGAAAGATTATTTTGGCTTTCAATAGCTTGTTGAGTTTAGATTTGATCTGGTTTTCTATATTGGGATGGATTTTTCTCAACTTTTGTTGAACTGGTTTTTCATTGTCAATCATTGGAATAGTATGTTGGATGATAGAAGTGTCATACATTTTAAGTTCATCATAGTTCCAAGCAAAAACATTTTTGTATTGTCGCAAAAGATGAATATATGCTAATTTTTCTTCGGAAGCTAGGCCAAGGCCTAGATTGACGTTCTGTGATTTGGCATAAGTTCCTAGATTTACTAATTCATAGTTCAAAGTTGAACTTTGGAGTTTTGAATTATTAGATCTTTTAAACTGATCTTTCAAATCATAAAGGTATTCTAGTTTGACTACTGACTTAGGTATAACATTGTTAGTGGTATCTTGTTGCAACTGTCGATCATGTTGGTCTTCGTCAATTATTTGATTGGCATAGGATCCTTCAGATGTGAGAAAACTCACGATATGAGGATCGTCGTTGAATATTCTCCAATTTGTGATGTTATTAGGAATAGAAGGTCTAAAGATTAATTCTATGGAGAATCTATCTGGACTAAAATCTTTTGAAGGGATAAGTTTAGAAGTTACGTTAGCTAAAAGGTCTGCACTTGCATTTTGGAGTCTAGGAATTGATGAAATATTAAATGATATAAAGTGCTCAGTCAGATCTTGAACTAAAGATTGATAATGTTTTAAATGACCTGATAAGCAATGTATAGTATTACGTACCTGTCTGACTACAATCTGAGAGTCTACGAAAACTTGAAGGTATTTGACGTCTAATCCGATTGCTTTGTACAACCCTTGGACTAAAGCCTCATATTCTGCAGTATTGTTGGTGCAATCAAATTCGAGTCTGCAAGTTAACATAGTTTTATCTCCTTGTGGACTAAATAGCACGCATCCTGCTCCTGCTCCTTCATTAGATTTAGAACCATCAAAAAATAATTTCCAAAATAAAGACCTATTTACAAGACTATCTAAAAAATTGATACATTTAGAACTATCTGTTTGGGAAAAAATTTTGACTTGAGATAAAACGAAATGTTCTGAGTAAGGTGACGTGTGAGCATTAAAATTTCCTAGGAAAGAATCCACTGAGTAATTGCCAATAATGCTATTGTTATATGCTACTGGTTCATTTTCTCCCTCTAGCTCCGTTACTATGTATTTCTGATGTCGTTCTTGTTCAACTTTTATTTGATTTGGTTTACCATTTTAGGGCAGCCACATGTGTGACCAGTCAGTTGCGAAGTATCCATGAAGTTTTTCTGACCAATCCCTGCTAAGAATTAAGCCATAAAATTCTAGAATGTCAGCAACTAAAATGTCGATAACTTGACATACCTTTGGGTTGGATGATAGCCTTATGGTAACCTGATTTAATTCTCCAATTACTTCGACTTGCGATCGATCTAGCTGGACTATGCGCATAGCAGACTTCTGCGGTTGAATGTTCAATTTTGTACATATTGACTTTGGCGAAATATTCGATGAAGCTCCCAAATCCACTAAGCAATTATGCACATTTTTATTAAAAATTTCAGAAGTAAGAAGAAAGGGGGGAGCATGAGATCTCGATATACCTCCAATTAATGTGACGTCATTTGGATCGATCTTGTTAATCACATTAGTCGGAGGTCGTCCCATATCATGGGAATCTTGAGAAATTAAAGCGGCAGGCAAAGGTGCAACTGGCATAGCATGTAATTCTTTCAAAATTATCTTTTGCTGGTGTTTTGACTTGCTCAATTAGTAAAGAGTGATGTTGGCCCGAGTCTTTTTCATGTCTTCTATAATGTTGTATTTTATTTCGTCCCAAACGATTAGCGTTTTAGATGGAGTAGACGAATCTATTTCGACTGGCCTGGTTTGAGTCGCTTTAGGTGTTGTTTTCTTGGCTGCGACTTTATGCTTCGTCGCCGAGCTTGCGCTCTTTGGCTTAGGGATAGTTTGAGGAGGGTCAAGATGATTTCTACTACGTGTACTAACCAGGAATGCTTCTTGATCCTCTTCTTGTGGGAGGATGAAATCTCACATTCCTTGTAACTCTACAACTTCTTCTTCATTGGTTTTCCCTTTAGTAGCAATTTCCTCCTCTTCTTCCTCGGATTCAGCACTTGTAATAGCATTGGGAGGCTTTGAATCAGTTGAAGGATTTCTCTTAAAAGCTTTGTAGGGATTTTTTGAAGAAGTTTCTGCTACTTGTTTCTTAATGTCGACCATCTCGTTAGACATGGTCTTCAAAACTTTTTGCAGTCCTTCTAAATCAAAAGGATCTTTCGATTGGTTTTTCTTGGGATCTTCTTTAAAGGTAACCTGTTACACAAAAAATTGTCACCATGACTTTCTACAGTTTTTATGAGTCCATCAACACTCATACATACCTCCTTTGCAAGTCTTAAACCTCAGATCTTCATGTCAAGCCTTGAAAATGGGAGAAAGACCTTAAAAATATCTCAAATCCTGGTTTCGCACTTTCTCCTAGCATTTCCTGCAGTGCTGCACCTAATGGTCATGTTTCCTGCGAACCTGACCACTCTATATATTGAGTAATGAGTGCGGACCCCTATAAAAGTTAAAAAGGTGTGAGTTCATTCTTAAAAACTCATCTTGGGTCACTTCTAGACACTTCTAGAAGGAATATTACGTTGGGAAGTCCGCTCCACCTTGGTTCATCCATTCCATAACTAAGGGAGCTAACTCCATGATATGAGGTGCTTATCCCATTGAAGGAGGAACTTATCCCTTCAATGGTGGACCTGCAACTTCCTCCATTTGCACTTATAAATTCATGCATTGGGCTGGTTGTAGGGGAGGTTGAAAGCTAAAGATTCTTGAGGGTAAATGCTGCTGAAAACTAGGCTTCCTTTTTGAGCTTGTGAGAGGAGAGATCACATACCTTTCATGTCATTTGGGAAGTGAGTGAGGCTTGTCAAATTAGAGGACACTCCTACTGGACCCTGGAAAGAACTTGTGCAACATCAAGGCAAAGGTTGTAAGGTTTTTTTATTCATAAAGTTCATACAATCAAGTTTGTTTTTCTCAATGAACTGTCTCTAATGGTTTGTTTTATGAGCTCCTTGATCTTCATAATGAACATGTTTTGTTATACGTAGGTATGCTTTGATGTGTGCTTGTTTGCGTATGCAGGTTATTAAATGAGAACTGCTTGAAGCTATTGGGATCAAACTGCCTCAAACAAGCGTTGGACCGAGGTAGGGTCTATTAAACTTCTTAGTATTCATTAATGAATTGAAATATTTTTAGAGAAATTAGATTTTCTTGTGCTCTTTGTTGCTAGATATCATTAGATACTAGGGAGATCGGTCTTGTCCGCAAGAACGATTTATCCGGCCAACATAACCTTCTTGGATTTTCGTTCCTCTATCACTGTTTTCTTTTCTAGGGCTATTATATGTTTCTCTACTGCTATGACTTCTTTCATATTTTCGGCTAAAGTTGTTTTATTAGCCATGTCCACAAATATTGTTATGTTTGATGGTAAAGCGGTGATATACCATTCACTTCTCACTTCTTCGCTGGGCTTGGAAGTAGTAGGAATTTTTTTTAACAATTTATTGAAATGTGAATTGAAATATTTGATGGGTTCTTTTGGTTGGGCCCTAGGTTTGACAGGTCATTGATCAACGTCGTTGTAGACCTATCATCACCAAACTTAATGAGGAATTGTTCCTCGAAGATATCCCAACTAGTGATAGATCCAGATGGTAATGAAAATACCATGATCTGGCTGTTCCCTGAAGAGTATAAGGAAAAATTCGAACAACAACATCTTCATTAGTAACTCTGTTAAGGTTTATGGATAACATAAAGTTATTAATATGCTCTTCCGCTAGCATGCCTTCTTCAAGATTAAACTTAGGCAGCCATTTTTTAGGACGGGCTGGCAGTTGACTCAAGGGCATAGGCATCAAGACTGCCCCTGGGTTGTTCCATGGAGATTGGGCCATCGCTGATCCACTAACGGAAGGAAGTGCGGAAGATAATCCCTGAGGTTGAGGAAATGAGGGTATTATAACTCCAGATGATTGAGAAGGAGATGTAGAAGTACCGATAGGCTGGTGGACAATGGTCTGAAGTGGTGGAGTGGATGGTTGACTTCACGGTGTGGAAGTTGAGATGGATGATGATGGTGAAAGAGTCTCGCTATCGGACCCTTTAGGTGATTTCCATGCTCTCTTTCTAGTGGGTAGAGGTAATTCAGTTAGTTGAACACCAAACTTTTCACTCTTTAATCTGGTTAAGCGATGAGTAGGGTTATATTGCGAAGTCAGGATGCCTTCAGATTTATCAGATCTTTGAGGAGATATAGAAAATCCCTGAAGTTTGTGAATCAGAGATTCAACTTCAGGAGGTTCAAAAATAGATTGTTTTGAAATGTCAGGGTTTGTAGCAGCGGATGTTGATCCTACGACTTCTAACTGTGGATTTGAAGATTCTAAATGTAGTGGAGAAGTCGGGGGAGATGGTGAGGGCGATTTACTCTCAGAATGGTATTTTGATTTGGACTTACTTGCCATTCATAGTTCGAGGCCCTCATTCTAGCGCCAAATATGTTGAAGCCCCGAAAAGCGAGTCAGCAACAAGGGGGATACCCGCCCAGTCCGGACCTTGGTTGGCAGCTCCTTTTTCATTTGGTATAGTAGGTACGACTGGGGATATGGGAACAATGTCCCAATATATGAGTGTGTGTGTGTAGAATTTGATATTTCTGATCTAACGGTTCCTAATTAAAATGCTCTAATTATAACTTTAATCTAATGACATGCTATTGTATTCTAATAAACATAAATATCTAAGTCTATACTAACCCAGGTGTAATCTTTTTGTTGTGCGATCTAAAATGATTTCAGATAACAATCGGTAATAAAGATTATTCAACTGCTATAAGAAAAGAATTCAATATAGATGAACCACTTCGCATAAAAAGTTAGGTGAAACAGTTGTGAAAAGCATATCGCATAATAAGATATTCATCCATTAAGCATAAATAAATAGCTATCACCGTACAAAAGTGCCAAATGATAACTCAGGAATTCATGCATTAACATATAAACAACTGAACTTGAATGTCACTTTAAAACAGGAAATAGAAATAGTTAAGAGATAGAAGTACCATTTATAACTAGTTCTACTCAGAGTTCAAGTGATAACGATTTATCTCTTCTCAATCCAACATCCACTAAGAGTACAGAAGTGCAGCATCAGTAGCAGATATTAAATGCAAAAATCAATAAATCCTATTCCATTCATTCATAAAAACCTCCTCGGAGGGTGCAAAAGTGCATGTTTTGAGGACAAGTTTTTGATAAATTTCTGGACCCTTCTCTAAATGCATGAGAAGGGTTTAAATACTACTAACTACAACTAAAATTATCTTATTACAAAAATTTAGGATATGGTTTAAATGACCGTCCTTTTTCTAGCCAAAATAAAGTAAAACTATTTCTAAAATTAAATCTAAAATCTAACTATTTATGTATCTACTCCTTAACGTCGCAAGCATTCAACATTTCTTTGAGAAGAGTCAGTTGGCCGACTTCAGCCTTTAACTGTGCTGTAAAAATGGAATCAGTAAGAGTTGTCACCATCTTTTCGGCAGAATTTATGATGCTTTTGAGAATCATACACTGACTATGTAGTTTTACTGGGTACTTTGAAGATATTTCTGACCATTACCACTAATTTTCGGATTCAAGTTTTACCTTTTATCTTTAATATACTTTTTCCGAATTTCTGGGGCTTATAGGTAGCTGAGCAATTAGGAGCTTTCCATTTCGAGAAGTTTTACCCAGCGATGCGCGATTAGGCGCTAATCGCGCATCGGAAACTGCCTCTGTTTCTTGATCTGGGCTTCCTTGGTGCGATTTTCGCCTCTTGCGTGCTTTCTTTTATCGGATGAAAAGCTGAAATTTTGTTAAGATAATGGTCCATTAAGTTCTTGACCCTGAGTGCTAAACTGTCTGTTTTTATCCACGCTGTCCAGTACCCTTTTAGCCATATCTGTGTAGGGGAGCATTTTGGGCCTTGACTCTATTTGGTACATGAATGAACAAGCTAAATTTGCAACTAATGCTTCAGAAGATTTCTGTGAACTCGCAGTAGCCGTGAATCTCATTACCTTAGGATTATCTTCTTAAACTAGATTATACATGCCTTCCCAGGTGGGAATACTCGCGTCTCTATTGCATGCGGTGTCTGTGTACATGGGCGCCATTTTATCTTCAGACATCGGAGCCTTGCCTTTCTTCCTCATAGTTTCTGTATACTGCATTGTATAATCTTTTTGTTCTTCGTTCCTGCAGTTTACAAGTGAGGTGAGAGTAATGATAAGGACAGTGATGGGAAAGCTTTAAATTCCGAAGACATGCAAAAATATACCATCTTAGTGAACTGGCTCTTCGATAAACACAAAACCATATTTCCTTAACAACTAGCAATTACTTCATTAATTAGCATTAAAGCACATAACCACGTCTCGGTTTATAAAAAAAAAATAAAAAAATCTTGAATAATGAGCCGAAAGATTTTGCGATGGAGTGATTATGCGATTTGCTTCGCAATATCACTGTGTTGCTCTGTCGCAAGGTCGCTTTAGCGCTTTATCGCAATATCACGATATTGCTTGATTGCAATATCACTCGATCGCAATATCGCTATATTGCAATATCACGATATCGAAATGTTGATGTATTTTATGCGAAATGCGATTTTGCGATATGCGACATCGCATATCGGCGTTTTTTAGGTTTTCTAATATAAGTGCGCTTTTAATTGAGAAAATTATCTTCTTCAAAAATAACAGTCTATTGGTATTGGAGTTTCATACAACCTTTTGAGTGTTTCCCATGTTGCACAATCCAAGATGTGTGGAATAATGTTTTTCTCACTGACATCCACAAGAGTAACTTGGCCTTGGTTCCTTTGTGTTCCCAATTTTGAATGAGGTTGTTGGTCCTGCCGGTTTGGTTTCATGTCTCGTTACTATTGACCAAACAGTGTATCTTTCCAGTAGAGTCTACAACTAACATTTCAAATTTGTGTAATTATATCCATCTAGCTTTGTAAACTCATTTAAATATGAACTAACAAATGGATTTGACATTTTTAAATGCACCCAATAAATAAAATGCACCAAATCTGAAATCAAATACCAAATACACCTATATCTAAATACCAAACATCCAAAATAAATAGATACAAACCAAATTTGTATGATACTTAAAAAAATTAAGCACACCCCACACATGTGGATATCTAACTCATTTTTTCATAAATATAACTTTCTTTTATATATATTAATAGTATATATATATATATGTATATATATATAATATATATTATAATATTCCTGACACAAGTATTTTATATCAGTCAAGCCAATTAAAAGCATCTCACTCTTCTCCAAAACTTTTTTTCGTTTCAAAACACAATGAAGATTTCCCTTCTTTATAAAACCAATTTTAGGTCTGATATCAAATTAAGCATTAAGCATTAACAATATAAAATATATATATCTATATATATATATATATAATATATATATATATATATATATACACGCACATAAAATAATAGAGCAAACCTTACAAGGCATGTAAATCGACCTCGAATGCAACCAAACAAATAATGTCAAACACAAATTGCTTTCAAAAATCACTTCCATGACTTTCTTTCCACTCCTCGGTTCAACGAAATGAATCAAACGATCCACATATTTATGCCACAAACAATTACAAGACTGATCACCACTCTGCACGCATGACCCTAATCTTGTCATTTTTTTGCAAATTTATCGATCTAGAGCATTGAGTAAAACTTGCAACAATGATATTGGTTTGCGCTTAGGGCTTCGACCCTTAAAAAAACAATGGAAAACCATAATTGGAGAGAAAGAGCTGACAATGTCAATGTGGATTTTTTGATAGCCATATCAACAACACCACATGTAGAATCCTCTTGCAGGTTTGACCACAATCTCAACTAGAAAGACACAACAATGTTTATCGACGAATGACAAATTTTGAACACAAATCACACACTCTCGAATAATGTAGATAAAGAATTGAGCCTCTTAGATCTCAACCCTATAGCTCTCATATCTGGACCCCTCTGGCTCTGATACCAACTTAAACTAATGGATCTCAGAGAATTGATAAACATGATACTTATATTAATTTGGTTCTAGGTCTATTCACTCTAAATACATGACAATGTGTCCAATTATAAGATGGGATCAACTAACTCGATAAACATGCCAACCTGGAGGATAGAGACTCTAACTTAGCTAGAACGCATACACATTGAAAATAATGACTTATAGAAAACACCTCGTAACTCATACACATCTAGAACATTTCTCAATTATATCCAAATATTAGCCTCTCAATGGGGCGAGGGATTTGTATAAGGAATCACTTTTCTGAACTTTTTACTTCATCTTGCTTTTACTACTTTATTGAAAAATCACATAATTTATGCCTTTGATATATGCATATACTTTGGGCTCTCCAAAACTTTGACAATACTTAACATATACAAAATTTGACAAAACTTAACATGTTGGGCTTCTATATATGCATCTACAAAATTTGACAAAATTTAACATGTTGGGCTCTCCATCCATGCTTGAAAAGAAGAAAAAAGAAAACTAGCCAAAATAATTCCCAAGTGGAGTATTTTTTAACAATGTAACTATGTTTCTAAAGAGGGCCTTAATGCTCAAAATAATTCCATGGAAAAAAGATCAAGGTAAACTTTCAATTATATTAATTAAGATGAAGAAATTACTCATCCTCACTTAAAAAGTATAGCCTAAATATAACCATTAGAGAAAACATGGTGAAACTAGAATCGCAAAAAAAAAAAGTTGAAAATAATTGGAGTTATTATATAATCTATAAAAGAAAGACAAAAATAGGGATATACATTAAAAATAAAAACAACAGAAGAATAAAATAATGCCACAACATCAACATTGAAAAATTTTAATCCCTAGATGAGGTGTCAACCTTGAAAATAGTGATTGATTCCAATGGTAATGATGCTTCCTTATGACATTTCCAACATTTGTGTAAACTTAGGGTGGTTCTTAGTGCTCTTATTTTAAGTAATACATAAGTTATGGAGGATGAATAAAGCATGGGGAAAATACTACAACCTTTATTTTCCCATACATTTTATCCGAATTGAATCACTGTATTTTTTTTCATTCATCTCGATGCATTATGGAGTGGAAAAAGTGGAGGAATCAACTCACGGGACCATTTTTACCAGCGGGACCCAGTTTGGCAAAACGGGGTCTGAAACCTGTCGGGAGCATTTTGAGGCATTAAACGGCGTTTTTTAGGGGTAAAATTTGTAGTTCTAATGAAACATTTCTCTATGTTATTCTACACACAAAGACCTTTCCAACGACGTACAAAGCTCATCAATCAGAGTCCATATGCAAAATTTATGCCACTCACAAGTTGACCTTCCTGTTTTTACACCTATAGTTCGGGAGAATGTTGCATTAGCCCCCATTATTCATGGAAAAAGGGCTAGCCACACATTTTTTATGTAAAACACTCTATGAGATTCTATATTGCAACTTTAGTTAAGAGTTGATGTAGTTAAAATTAACCACTAGTAGGCTATCATGTTGTGTTATAACCGAGCCACTTGGAGGAAGAGGCATTCCATTCTTTCAAGAGAATTTTGTTCCATAGCTAAGAAAAGATAGTCAGGAGAGATAGGAGGTAGAGAATGCATAGAGGATATGTGCACTATAGTATCCCATGGGCTACATACATTATTTTTTTTGTACTTGCAGGCATATTTCCAAACAGAGAAAGAGAGCGAAGCGACCTCACCTTCCAGTTGGGTTTTCTCCCGAAAGGGTTTCCTAGAGAGCATATATTGTGTCTTGTGTGTGTGTGTGTGCTTATTTTGTCATTCTCTACTTTTCTGTATAATTTCCATTCACATGCATGCACTAATTACAGTTAAATCCATAGATATTAAAGTTTAATAAATTGTAATAGTGTACAATTTTCAGAGTTTCAATATAATATTATTAGATCTGTTGTGACAAACTGTCCAGTGGAATATCCACAGTAGTTTACGGATCAACATTTCACAATTAATGATGATGAAATATAGGATAAGAATTTATGGTTTGGAGTATGAAGTAATATTCATGAGCAAAAGGATAGGTTGTTAAATAATTCTAGTTTTCTCTTGAGCTAGAGAGCTTGGGATTATTAGGGACCCCCTTCTGATTGTTAAAAAATAATCCACTTGAATGGAATATGACACTTCTGGGATGGTTCAAGGGCATAAAATAATGGAATGAATACCTAATGGAGGTATATGTATAGACAAAAAACATCCTTGTGGAGAAGAAAGACAAGGGATGTGAAGCCATAATTTCTACTTACCATTCCGAGCACTCAATTTCTACCTAAAAATTAGTGGAGATGGAGGATGGGGTCAAATAGAAGAGAAGTAAAACTTTTAATGTGGAGGTAGATGAGGAAATTTACCATCTCATACAAGAAATTTCTTTCTTTAGGAGCAAAGTGAAATGACCTCTATTGCCATGTAAAGGAACTTGTTGCTTATGAAATAAATAACAAGTCCATAGGAAAATGCTAGGAAGATATTGTTTTACGAAGGCTCAATGATTTGGACTCCAAGTATGATCTTATGGTCAAGATCATTTGGGGCATCGAGATGGAAAAATAGGAGAATGATGTAAAAGAACCAAGTATGCTCCCTAACCTAACAATAATTGTTGTTAGGTAGTTACTTCAACCCATGTTGACTATAGTGTTTTATTATATTGATAGATGGGGTTCTTTTATGGGTGCCACATTTCTTAATATTGGTGTTGTACAAGGAGTACAACTATATGGAGGGTTTCTATTTTTTCCACTTAGATTTATCCATCATATGTTGTTGGACATAACATGTAAAATTCACATATCAAGTTGGTTTTATCTCACATGTAGTATGGTCCTATGTGGTAGCTTGTTTGATAACAATTATTCTTCCCTCATATAATAACATAGTAATACAATGTAGGGTATTGTTTATGAATATTAGTTCTATTAGTAATTTATTTGTCTCTTATCAACACGATTATTGCACATGATTGATGGAGGGAAAAGAGGTTCCATCCAACATCATTGACACAAGAGGAAGACATTATCTTAGGAATTTTTAGTCTTATTTTAATTATTATTTTTGTTATAGGATCTTGACTCATTAATTAGGTCTTGACTCCTATTTATTTATTTTTATTTTTTATTTTACTCTATTCCCTGTATTTAGTTGACTTGGATTGTTTGTTTCTTATTAATGTTTACGTTTTTCGATCTTTCTCAATTTAATATATATATATATATATATATATATATATATATATATATATATATCTTAATTACTATTATAAATTAATAATATTATTATTCTTAACTAGCCATTTATATTAGCCGTTATAGGGATTATTTTGATCTTAATAATCATTATTAAAATATTAATTTTCATAAACTAGTCGTTAGATGATCTTTTGGTCTCTACATCGCCCTCTATTTAATCATGTGCCATGATCTACGTCTTCATCTGGTCCTAATGATGAACCACACTAGCTAGTTAGAAACGTGTTGGCAAAATTTTATCCTATGGGATTTCTATTGAAAAGACTCTTCTTAATATTTTCTAGTTGGAACTTAAATTAAGCTCTTACATTGAACTATAAACTTCCATGGATATTCCACCAGATATTTCATCGTAATAGGTCTAATAAACTTGTACTTAAAATTGATAATCTATACTAAGAGGGTTATTTTCCCTATTCATCTGGATTTATTAAGTTGTTGTTTTCATGCATGAAATATATAAAATGCGAAAAATAGAGAAAATAAAAAAATACAATCACATACAACCATAATAACACAATATATGATCTGGGAAATCTTTCTAGGAGAAAACCCACTTGCAAGGTGAGGCTGCTTTACTTTCTCTTTCTATGAATGAATATGGATGTAAGTACAAAGGAGTGAGACCTATGGCCCATGGGATACTACAGTGCACAAAACAGCTTTGTTTGCTCTCTCTCTCTCCGCTCATCTATGAAGCAATATTCAATTTAATATAATTGAATCCCTTTTCCTCCTAAAAGCCTGGTTATAACACAACTCGATAGCCAACTAATGGTTATGTTTAACTCCAACTCTTAATTAGAGTTACAATTTCAAGCTTCAAGAGTATTATTCATCATGGTCACACGTGTAGCCCATTTTTCATGAATAATGGGGGCTGATGTGGAATCCTCTTGAATTATGGTGGTCAAAATAGGAAGGTTAACTTTTGGGTGGCATAAAATTGCATATGAACTTCGATTGAGGTGATTCTTGCACTATTGGAAAGATATTTGCGTGTAGAATAGAATTATGTAGGTGCATGCTTAAGCATAAAAATTTTATCCATTGAAAACACTATTTAATGCCTCAAGCTACTTCTAGAAAGTTCTAGACTCCAATTTTCCAAACTAAGACCTACTAGTACAAATGGTCTCGTGAGTTGATTCCTCCAAATTTTACACTCTAAAAGCATCAATATGGATGAAAAATAATATAATGGTCCAATATGGATCATACATGATTTATAATGCTCCATTTTATAAGTATCAAGCCATATATGATTTTACAAAGGTTTAATAATGGCTTAAATGTAACATTATTTTGTTCTAACTTTGATTTCTTCAATATCGATAAGAATTTTCTCTACAAATATCATCTTAGTGTAATTATGAAATATATCAAATTAAACTAACATATAATATAGTGAATATCTATTATAGTTCAAATTTTTATCATTAAGCTAATAATACCCTCTCTAAGTCACTAGAACACAAATAATTGAATCCCAGATAACTTATGAAGATATTATTATGGAATGTTTTCAATCAAATCCTTCCAAGAAATTAGGAAATGGAAGGGTTAACAAATGCCTTCTTTTCTATCCCATATCATTATATCACTTTCATTTCTCTACCCTTCCCCTTTTACTCCTCTCCTATTCACCACTCTTACTCCATTTCCTCAACCTTGCAGTTAATTTTTCAAGTGCAATATAGAAAAATACAATTTCTAAAACCGATAATTACTTCTAATGATATTGTTATTACTTTAGCACATTCCATATTATCATTAAGAAATTATACTTCAAAAAATTCCACCATAAATGCAATAATGACAATAAGATCATAAAGAGGCAACCAAACACAAGAGACAAAAAATTTACCTTGGGAAAACCCTAACTACGGAAAAGCTCAACGATCTTTTCTTAGGACAAATTATTCAATTCATTAAAAATACAATTTCATTTACCTAGTCAAACTTGGTCAAATTGACCACAAAATAAAATAAGTCAACCCTAGTTAAACATACCACCTTTTCGACCTTCTGCAAGTTGGTCAAATAGGCAAAATTTTGGCCTCTTATAATTTCCCTTAAGAATTCGATGAACTACAATCAAATTGCCAGAAACATATTCGGTCAACTGCCTAGAACACTTAGTCAATAGATCACAGAGAAATTTAAATAAACACAAGTCAAATTCTACCTCTGAAAGCGCGGTCAACCTCAAAAGATTTCCTCCTTCCTTCACATGTGTGAACAAACTTGTAGAGGATATATTGATGATATGAATTTGTCACAAGAGAGGAGGTCGAGTGCTCCTTTTATAGTGATTTCATGGTGCCCAAAGGGGAAATTCCCTTTGGTTGTGCCGACTTGACTTTTAGAGAAAAATTAAATTCAATAATTTAAATTTTAAATTTCTTCTTTTGATTTCGTTTTAGGGTTGACTTGAATAATGACCACAACTACAAAAATAGACACTCTCTCTTAGCTAGGGAGGTATTCTCTTTTACTTCCTTAGACGTACATTTTAATGAAATATTTCTCCATCTCAAGAAAATATTGAATGATCTATGTTGATGTATCCATCCACTACATGTGGAAATCATCCTGGATCAATATCATGCAAAAGGATCTAGTTTCCTACTATTCAAATATCCTTTAAAAATGGACCTAGTCACCACTAGCCAAATACCTTTTGGCCTTCTGGGGTCCCATTGGCCTTTTGGTCTTTAAGGGTTAACAAGACTAGTCCTAGGTCACCAGCTCAACGATTCGTCACTTGGATCAAGGTCAGTGCCTTTGACCATAAAAAATGGTGAACCTGTAGGTGATTATCATTCTTGCATGCCAATTGAATGGTACTACACTTGCCCGATGCTAAAGACACTCACTATACACAATAGCCAAGCACTTGTTGGCAATATGGTAAGAACCTTTTGACCAGGGTATCAGTTTGGGCCTCAATGTTCTCTAGACCATTTTGGAACTCACTTCAACCACTAGCTAAAAACCTCTTGGCAATATGGAGCACTTTGAGCCTTAATGTTCTCGATACCATTCTCCCTAACCACATTACATGAAAAATTGGTTAGTATCTTTGACCTAAATGTCTATGATTCTACAACATCAACACTCTCTCTATTTGAGGGAAGCATTCTCAAGTACTCAAATATTGTCCCTAAAGTACACAAACTTCACCTTGGGATAGAGGCCTTGTGAGAATGTCAACATCCTACTTGTTTATAGAAATGCATTGGAGCTTCACTACTCCCTTCTATACCATGTATAAGATATAAATACACTTTTCTCAATGTGCTTTGACCTATCATCATGGTCATCTCTTGCAGCTAATCAAAATAATCTTGTAAGTAGCTTCCAAAGCCACTTTGCTTCACAACTTGTTGCACCATTGCTATTGTATGGTTTGATGAATGCATGGCCTAACAAGTGTTATTGCAACTAGCTAAAGAGGGAACATAACCTTTTTGATGATTCTCTAGTGAGCTTATTGAAACAATTTACAAATATGTATTTATGACCTACAAGTACTATGTACACAAAGTGTTTGTAAAAATGAGTAATTTGGACCTCCAACATCTCGAAGTTGTAACCTTAGCATAGGATATATGGTTGAATACCATAATATCTCATTTCGAAGATATCCATAAGAATGTTGAAAATAAAATCTATGTGATAAAATTTTTCACTTTTTCTGGTCCCTTTGTTTTCCCTGATAATGTCATTTAGGCCCTCAAAATGACCTCAAAATTCAGAACCTGAGAGCTGCCAAAAATAGAAAGTTGCGTTAAATTTAAGGAAACAAAATTAAAAATAAATATTGCCATTTCAAGTTAGGTTGTTAATAGTGTGATCATGTGTCATTGGGTGTTTGTAGTCATTTCTAGTGTAACAACCCTCGTAAAAATTCCATGTGATAAAAGTTAAAAACAATAACCATAGATGAATGGGACACTTATTCCAAGCTGAATGTTGGGCAAGACATCCTAGGGAGTGTTCATTTGGTTGCTTATGGCTAAGGAAATTCACAAAGGCAATAGCTAAGGCTTTGGAAAGGAAAAATGGCATTTTTTGCACATTTATTTACGAAAATAATGGAAATTATGAGAAAAGGGAGGTGAAAGGTCACAGGTTGCATGTGAGGAGGAAAATGAAGAAAATAGAGGCCTTATTCATAAAAACGATTCTCAGGATCAGTTCGTCTTTTTTCAGTTTAACTTTGGAGCTATTTCAATATTCCCTTTCTCTCTCTCTCTCTCTCTCTCACACACACACACACACACACACACACACACATACTCTTGGACACTTAGAGTTTTCTTGGAGCACTTTGGCATTGGAGCAAGAAAGGAAAAGAAGGCAAGAGGAAGCAAAGATAAAGTAGGGAAAGGCGGGATAAAGCATCTACAACATGCCTCATTACAGGTATCGACTTACATGTGCATTTTCCTTGCTATATTTGGCATGCATGGGATTACATGTGTTTCCTTTCTACCATGGCATGGGTTTTGTTAGGTGTAACAGTATTTTCAGTCGAGCCTTGCCATTTCCTAATACCTTTGATGAGATGGGTTCTCTCATTCGGTTTATGTGGGATGGCCGGATTGGATTCGAAGATGAGTGGGGTGAATATTCGAATTGAAAAACACATGGTGCAGTAGTCCCTGAACCAGACTGAGAATGCACGAAGCCACTGACCTAGTAACCACTGAACCAAACTGTGGGTTGTGGTAAAGCTAGATTGTGTGGCTTAGTGGGCCTAGATATCCTTGTCAGTGAATGGTGGGATATACGGTAAAGCCAAGTGGTGGATTTTCTCTCCGTTCAACCTATTGATTCCTCGACGGAATGCACAGTAAAGGTTGGAGAGTATGTCTTGGTGTACGACTTAGTGATCCCTAGATCAGACTGCAGATGCACGGTAAAGCCTGAGAGACTAGGATGCACTAAAATACCTCACAATAGGTGGAGAACTCTAGTGGCATCCACATTGATTGGTGTTTTTGATGTGTTATATGAGCCCCGCATTCATGCTTGGAATATGGAATGGGGGTGATTGGTTGAAGAGAGACTTGGCTCAACCAATCTATGGTTAGGTGGAACATGGTAGTCCCATCTCTGGTTGGTCCATTGCATTGATTAATGATACATTCATTCCATTGATTTTCATGTGTAAATGTACTTATGGATATATGGATTTTGATGGATGATATGTCCATTGTAATTTTGTTCCTATTATGCTGGTTAGATGTATATTTTGTGACAACAACTATGTATGGATCTCAATATGTTTTTACTTGTATTTGAACAGATATGTTGTCTATGACCTAATAAGTGATAAGGAAAAAAATGACATGAGGAAATAATGGTTCATGGTGATTCTCATATAAGTATGAGATCCCTACACTTAATTATGTTGCTTATGCCTATTGGTTACATGTTGACAATATGTTTGATGAATTTCCTGTCATGGCTATTAGGAGTCTGGTTAAGGTCTTTATTAACTATTTACTTTTACAACATTGTTTCCTTGTACTTTACTTGATTCTAAGCTTTCATCCCATTCTAGGCAGTGGTGGCCTAGGCTCTGGGCTTGAAAAAGTGGCTTAAATCCCAAGGTCGTTGGCACAAAACTAGCAAGTTTGGTCCACAGTCGCTAACATGTAGGCCTATGAGAGTGAATTTAGGTCTGTGGTCGCTCCCTTTCCCATAGCATGAGAGCGACTATGGCCTCAGAGGTAGATAACAATAGTGGGACCTAGGGACAAGCTATTTGAGTGGCTTACTTCTCTCCTTAGGGTTGTATTGATGATGTTGGATGAATGTGTGTGATGTTTCATTGATTCCACTTCCTTAAGGTCACCTAGGAGGTCAAATCTGATTATAGTAGCTACTCGTCTCATGTTTACCCCAGTTGGCATGGTTACTTAGGTGGATGTGGGAGGAGGGTGTTACAGAGTGGTATCAAATCATGGTTCAACTCTCAGACTTGGGTTGAATGTGTTAGTCGGGCATGCATGTCAATTGCATGTGTCTCTATTACTCTTATATACTTGTTGCATTTGCTTGATGTTGGAGTAGGGTTTTAGTATGGTTATCATGGAGAAGTTGATGTATATTTCGTGAAGAGTATTTGACATGAGCATGTGACTGACTGTATATGGTTATTTTTCACTTACATGTTGATTTTATGTCACCTACTTACATCCTTGTATGTTATATTACATTTTAAATATTTTGATTACATGTATCAATATTGTAGGTTGATCGCAAGAACTGATAGATTATGTTTGACTACATGCATTTATGCGTAGGTGTAGTTGATTAGGCATTTCTTATGCATATTGTTAGTTGCATGTAGCAATGCATATAATGGAGTAATGGTTGTTTTCATAGCATGCATTGTTGATATGACCTTGCATTGATGACTCGATCCTAGTTAGAGTGATGTTTATGTATTGATGGATTTACTTTTGTATGTCGATATGTTGTTATGATTATGTTATACATGTATCACACTGATTTGGTGATCTTGTAGATAAGGTATCCTCCCCAAGCTATACTAAGGTATGTTGGTTTATTGTGATTTGGTTTATCTGACATATTATGCATTGTAGGAAGAGAAAGATCAAATGGATAGCAAGGTGGTATATTACGTAGAATCTCCCTATGCATCAGATGAACAATGTAGACTTTTGATTTGGTTGATATAGTAAGAACCTTGAAGTAATAGATAAGGAGTTGTAAGGCAGATAATGTTCAGATCATACAAGAACAAGAGAAGCAAGCAGAGGTCAATGCTATACTTCTTCAGATTTTTTCATAACTGCAATGACAAGGGTCACTTTGGATCAGCCATGCACATGAGGATGGGACTAATGGAGCATATGGTAGTAGATCTCCTAGGAGACATAGGTCAGATAGATATGACACAATGAGATATGGAGGGTTGTTGGACACTCAGGAAAGGAGGGGCGATGAGTACATGTATTATTCTAGTTCTGGTTCTGATAGACATCATGATCGTTGTCGCTATCATCCTTACAAGAGGAATGATAGGGGATACTTACCAGATGAATTCAAGAAAGCAAAACCACCTACTTTTGATGGAGATGTGAAGAAGCTGGAAGATGCATAGGCTTGGATACTCGGGATGAACAATTGATTTGAGTTGCATGAGTACACAGATAACACGAAGGCTGTAATAACTATCTTTAGCTTGAAAGGTAAAGTAGACATCTGGTGGGAAGATGTTAAGCGAGTTAGAGACATCAAGACATATGACTTGAGTTGGAGGGAATTCAAGAGGTTTTTTAGGAAGAAGTACTTGTTAGAAAGGTACTACGACAGTAAGGCAAAAAAATTGTATGAGTTAAATATGGGATCAATGACAAACGAAGAGTACACAACCAAGTTTCTGGATTATTGAGGTATGTACAATATCTTACTGATGAGAAGGCTAAAGTTCAAAGATTTGTTAGTGGTTTTTCATTAGCATTTAGAGATTGGATTGAGTAGAGATTGGATTGAGTATGATGAACCTCGGTCACATGAGGAAGTTATTGGTAAATTGAAGCATTGTTATGAGAAATAAAAAAAACATAAGGATGAATCTCAAAATGGATGGAAGGGAAAAGACAAAGGTAGAGGTAAATGGCACTAAGAGGAAAATGCCTCGACATGCAGATGGGAAAGAAAATGTGGCTCCACAAAAGATATTTAATGTAGCTAGACATGGACATGGATCACAACAACAACATAGAGGTGAGGGAACGAGTCGGTTGGATTGTTGGACATGTCGTGAAGAACACCTTAGGAGAGATTGTTTGCAACATCAAGGTGGAAGGCCTAAGATATACAATGCACAAGAGGCACATACTATTGGGCATGTTGGTCAAAGTGTTCCACGTATCTATGCAGAAGTGGACAACGGGCAAGTGTAACACTAGGCATCTATCATTGAGATGGACGGTAAGCTATATGATCAATTCATTTCTATTTTGATTGACCCTAGATATAATTATATCCATGTTAGTCCCGACTTGGTGGATAAGTGTGGTTTGAATAAGGAATTTCATGCAAAGTCTTGGTTAGTGCAGTTGGATACAGGTACAAAGAAGCAAGTTCACATTGGGTAAGAGCTTGCACATTTGATTAAAATGGCATGCCTACAGCAACACATTTGCATGTTGTTGGGCATGTATTGGTTGTATCTACATAGAACCAAGGTTGACTGCTATGACAAAGCTATTGAGTGTGTTGATGATAATGGAGAACCAAAAGTCTTGCAAGGTAAGAAGAAATCCACATGAGTTAGGATGGTAACAACTATGCAAGAAAAGCGTAGCTACAAGAAGGGGTGCAAGATATTTGTAGTACACATTTCTACTGATAAGGTTAAGGAGGTTAAGGATGCAAATGTGTTGAACATATTTCCAGTGTTGTAGTAGTTTCAAGATGTATTCCCTGAGGACATTATAGAGTTTCCATCTCACAGGGAGGTAGACTTTTCAATTGAGTTAGTGCTAGGGGCAACTCCAGCATCAAAAGCACCTTACAGGATAAGCACGCTTGAGTTGGTTGAGTTAAAATTACAGCTAAAGGAAATGTTGGACAAAGGATACATTAGGCCAATTATATCACCTTGGGGCACACCGGTCTTGTTTGTGAGGAAGAAAGATGGTACCCTCAGATTATCCATTGATTACAGACAGTTGAACAAAGTGACTATCAAAAACATATATCCATTGATGAGGATTGATGACTCATTTAATCAATTGAAGGGAGCAACAATTTTCTTGAAGATTGACTTGGGACCCAAATACCATCAGGTACACATCAAAGAGGAGGACATTTACAAGACTGCGTTTAGGACTAGGTATGGCATTATGAGTTTGTTGTTGTTCCATTTGGCTTAGCTAATGCTCTAGCTACGTTCATGTGTTTGATGAATAATGTGTTGCATCTTGGATAAGTTTGTTGTTGTGTTCATTGATGATATACTAGTTTATTCTAAAAATGAGGAAGAGCACGTTGAGCACTTAGAAGCAGTATTGAGGTTGTTGAGAGAGCATCAGTTGTATGTTAAGCTTGGCAAATCTAGTTTCTTTCAGACTGAGGTGCACTACTTGGGACATGTTATCTCCAAGGAAGGCATTGTAGTAGATCTAGAGAAGATAAGGGCCATCATGGAATGGGGAGATCCTAAGAATGTGGATGAGTTAAGATCTTTCATGGGCCTGGTAGGCTATTATAGGAGGCTTATCAGGAACTTCTCACAGATTTCTTATCCCATTACATCATTGCAAAGGAAAGGTAAGAATTTTGAATGGACTGAGGAGTGTGAGGCTAACCTAGAGCAGCTTAAGTAGTTGTTGAGACATGCACCAGTGCTACAAATTGTAGATTCAGACAAAGAGTTTGTGATATGCATAGATACTTGCAAGAGAAGGCTTGGTGGAGTCCTTATATAGGATGAACATGTGGGATGTTATGAGTCCCGTAAAGTAAACGAGAATGAGCATAACTACATGGCACATGATCTTGAGTTAGCAATGATCATACATGCACTGAAGATGTGGATGAACTATCTTCTTGACAGACAGCTTGCACTTATGAATCATCACATTGGGTTGAGGTATTTGTTTGACCAATCAAATCTGGATGCCATGTAGGATAGATGGTTAGCCATGATTAGTGAGTTTGATTTTGATATCAACTACATCAAAGGTAAAGAGAACAAGGTGGCAGATTCTCTTAGTAGACGGGTACATGTACATCACTTGGCATCTATGAGCTCCTACGGGACGATCATACAAGATAGGATCTTGCAGGTAGGTCAACATGATCTTAAGTATGGAGATTGTGCATAAGTTGCAGCAGAATGATGGTACATGTACAAGTGATATTACAGGTAGAAATACACACACAGGTACAAGTACAGGTGTAGGTGCAAAGGGTATAGATTATTGTCTTTCAATGGATGGATTGGTCAAGTTATGAGACAGGATATATGTATTGGATAACAACGAGCTCAAAGTGATCTTGAGGGAATTTAATGCAAAATCGTATTCAGGTCACCCTAGTTATCAAAAGACATCAGCAACAGTGAAGAGATCATACTATTGGTCGAATTTGAAGAGGGATGTAGCAGAGTTTGTGGCAAGGTGTTTTGACTGTTAGCGAGTGAAAGTAGAGTGTAAACGTTTAGGTGGACTGCTACAACCAATTGCGATTCCCAGATGGAAATGGGAGGTTATTTTCCATGGATTTCATCATAGGGTCGCCGAGGACAGTAAAGTAGCATGATTCCATGATGGTCATTGTGGACAGGTTAACAAAGGTTGCACACTTCATTCCAGTGAAGTCTACGTTCTCAGCTAGTGATGTGGCACATATGTTCATAAGAAATGTGGTTAGAATACATGGTGTTCTGAAGAAGATTGTGTCAGACAGGGATGCAAAGTTCACTTCCAAGTTTTGGAAGGAGTTATTTTCAGGTTTGGGCACAAACTTGGCCTTTAACATCACTTATCATCCGTAGATAGATGGATAGACAAAGAGGGCCAGTAGGATATTAGAGGATATGTTGAGGATGTATATTGTGATGCATCAACAGAGGAAGTGGGAAGAGTATCTCCCTTTGGTAGAGTTCACATACAACAACGATTATCAGGATTCATTGAGGATGAGTCCTTTTGAGGCATTGTATGGGTGGAGTTGTAACACTCCCATTAGTTGGAGTGATTCGGTTAGCAGGGTATTGATTGGACCAGATATGTTGGTAGACATGGAATAGGAGATGCAGATGATCAAGAAGAATCTCAAGGCAACAGAGGATAGGCAGAAGAGTTATGTAGATAGGAACAAGTTGTTCAAGGAGTTCTAGGTTGTGGAATAGGTGTACTTTCACATCAAACCAAAGAAGATCTCCTTGCGGGTTGGCTCATGTGCCAAGCTGGCACCACAGTTTTGTGGACCCTTCAATATCATTGAGAGGATTGGACCAGTAGCCTTTTGAATTGCACTACCTCCGATTGTGAAAGTCCATGATGTTTTCCATGTATCTTTGCTTAAGAAGTATGCTAAGGATGTTGATCATGTGATTGAATGGTCAGTATTGTAGGTGCAACCAAATGGATAATTCTTGTCGGAGCTTGAGTGTGTATTGCAGAAAAAAGTGCTCATGCTCTGGAACACAGGAATCGAGCAAGTTAAAGTGAAATGGAAGCACTTTGGGCTCGATGAAGCTACATGGGAGATGGAAAATCAGATGCAGGCCATGTATCCTTGTTTTCTAGTTGAGGCAAAGCAACTTGATATGATGGTTTGGTATTTGCTTATGGTGGTATGGTATTTTCTTAAGGTGGTTTGGTACTTGCTTATGGTGGTTTGGTATTTTCTTATGGTGGTTTGGAATATTCTTTATGGTGGTTCAATTTATGCTTTATGATGGTTTCATATATGTTATATGATGTTTTGATATGTGCTTAGACATGATGTTGAGTATATGTTTTGATATATGTTTTGGTCTATGATTTGGCATATGTTTTGGTATCTATATTTGATAATGTTGCTATATGTACACCCAGGTATGGATGTAAATACCGTAACGAGCTATGTTATAAATCTCCACTATGCGGTATGTGTGTCATGTAATTATGATTACGTTGTCAGGTTATTATGTTATCTCGTGCTTATGTTATCACAATGTTATGATGTCATGTGGATTGGCACTCAACATGATGATCATTGTAAATACTGTAATGAGCTATGTTATAAAGCTCCACTATGTGGTATGTTGTCATGTTGTCAATATTCTTCTCTTGAGCAAATATTTCATTGAAAATATTGCATCGAGTTGTGTTATAAAGCTCCATAAGAATTATGTCTTCTCAGAAGGTTGCTAAGGTATATGAGTGATTGAACACCTAGGACGATGTCTCCCAAGGGGGAGGGTTCTGTAACAATCCTGGTGAAAATTCCATGTGATAAAAGTTAAAAACAATAACCACGGATGAATGTGATACTTATTCCAAGCTGAATGTTGGGCAAGACATCTTGGGGGTGTTCAATTGGTTGTTTATGGCTAAGAGAATTAACGAAGGCAATGGCTAAGGCTTTGGAAAGGAAAAATAACATTTTTAGCACATTTATTTATGAAAATAATGGAAATTAGGAGAAAAGGGATGTGAATGGTCACAAGTTGAATATGAAGAGGAAAATGAAGGAAAATAATGGAAAATGAAGAAAATAGAGGCCTCATTCATAAAAAGGCTTATGAGGATCAGTTGGTAACCTTTTTTCAATTTAGATTTGGAGCTCTTTCATTATTCTCTCTCTCTCTCTCTCTCTCTCTCTCTCTCTCTCTCTCATACTCTTGGACACTTAGAGTTTTCTTGGAGCACTTTCAGATTGGAGCAAGAAAGTAAAAGAAGGCAAGAGGAAGCAAAGATCAAGCAGGGAAATGAAAGATCAAGCAACTACAACAGGCCTCGTTGCAGGTATCAACTTTCATTTGTTTTTTCCTTGCTAGATTTGGCATGCATGGGATTGCATGTTGTATTTTCTACCATGGAATGGGTTTTCCCAGGTGTGATAGTATTTTCAACCTAGTCTTGCCATTTTCTGATAGCTTTGATGAGATGGGTTCTCTCATTCAATTTATGTGGGATGAACGGATTGGATCCAAAGATGAGTGGGGTGGATCTCCGAATTAACAAACACATCGTGTAGTGGTCCCTGAACCAGACTGAGGATGCACAAAGCCACTAGCCTATTAACCCCTAAAACAGACAATGTGTTGTGGTAAAGCCAGATTGTGTGCCTCAATGGGCCTAGGAATCCTTGCCGGTGAATGGAGGGATATACGGTAAAGCCAAGAGGTAGATTTTCTCTCCGTTGGGCCAAGTGATTCTGGGATGAAATGCACGGTAAAGCCTGGAGAGTATATTTTCTATGTAGGGCCTAGTGATCCCTAGATCGGACTGCGGATGCATGGTAAAGCCTGAGAGACTAGGAGGCACTCAAATTCCTCATGGTGTAGGCGGAAAACTCCAGTGGCATCCACATTGATTGATGCTTTTGATGTGTTTTATGAGTCCCACATTCATGCTTGGAACATGGCACATGGGTGATTGGCTGAAGAGAGACTTGGCTCAGCCAATCTATGGTCGGGTGCAATGTGGTAGTCCCATCTCCGATTGGTTCATTGTATCGATTAATGAGAACTTCATTCCATTGATTTTCATGTGTAAATGTACTTCCTATTATGCTGGTTATATGTATATTTTATGATAGAAGCTATGTATGTCATATTGGCCCTCGGTTTTGGTCTATTTTTGCTTAAGGAAACTTACTTAATCGTTATATTTTCCATCCATTTTCCATCACATCCATATCATTTTGATGTATTTTATGCATATTCAGGTGTTTAATTTTAATTTTGCAATTTCTAGATTTTTTATGAAAATTGAGTTTCAAGTGCAATTTTGGACAGAATCAGAAATTCCCGTAATAGCTATGTGGATGACATATTTACAAGACATTTGGGCTTGAGTTGGATGCATGAATGGGAAGCTTGGGAACTAGGACTGAACTAATTCCACTTGGTTAAGTCAAAACAAGCTTTATTAAGCTCGGTCAAGGCTAATCAAACATGACTAGTCACCCAGAAAATCCTTAGGAAATAGGGCAATTTTTTGATTTCATGGGATTGTCCATATTTGTTGGGATGGATTGAATGAATTCAACTTATATAGATGGATGTGAATAGATATGATTGTTAGAGAGACTTTAGATCAATTTGTTTCATAAACTTTTATTTAAGCCAAGACTTTGAAGTCTGATGATATGTAATTTTTTATATAACTTTATGTTGAGACATTTGAATATTGGAGATTAATTAGAAGAACTTGTTCTACTTTCATTTTGTTGTTCATTAGTGTGGATGAGTGATTGAAGTTTCAATATTTGATAGCAACCTCAAGTATGCAAGGCAAGGGTGGAGGGCCCCCACTCCAAGCTAAGTACACTTCACTGTTAAAATAGCTTAATTTTCATGAACTAGTTGCTTTAGATTTGTTTACTTGTTTTGTTTCAGATTTGTTTATTTGAACCAATGTGTGATGATTGTTGAATAGATATTGGTATAGGCTGGCCACCATTCCTCAATGGGTAAATAAATGCATTTTGTTTGTATACCATATTTGGACTTTTTTTTTAAGCAATGCTTGTAATAATTTACATATTTCTTGGAAGAAGAGAGACTGTACACCTTTCTTCCTCCATCATGCAATATTGTATTGTAGGCAAGTGCTATGTTTTTGCAGGTCATAGGAAGAATGACGGAGTGAACTCCATGGATGAAGTACTTTTCAAAGTCGATCTTAAATTCATATTTTAGAATTTGAATACAAATTTTCAAGTCAAAGTGAAGTAAAAATTCACCTGATGTTGAGTTCATCCAATGAAACTCAAACTCTTAAAGCTTGTCTTTAGTTATTGACCAACAACACCAACAAACCCTACAACATGATCGAGATCGAGGAAAAAGACATGAAGTTAATGATCAGATGAAGAAGTCAAGTTTTGTACCATGTCAAGTCACATCAATTTCCCAAGAAGTCTTTCATAAGCCATATTGTTTATGATTTCATCCATCATCCATATTGTATGATAAGCTCCGCGATTATGCACATTGAAATCTAGACTTATTATTTATCCATTTACTACTAAATCATGACTTCAATATAACCTATTTTCATAAGCATTTCATACTTCCCTACACCATTACACTGCACCTCCATCCAGAAAGGAAAAGAAATAGAAAGAGGTCAAAAATAATAAAGGAGTTTGGTTGTGAAAATCCAGGAAACTGGCACAACACAAACTCGAATTCATATCGGAAAACCAACTTGTTTGGCCAATAAGAATTCTCTATTTTGTTTTACCCTTTCTTCAGTTTGATTCTGTAGGAATCATCCTCCAAAATAAACAAGAGTTGGACAAGTCTTCCCATCAATAAGGGGGAAGGTCATAAAAAAACTTAATTGTGCAGCTGAATTGACGATGAAACTTGTATTGTTGGCAGTTGGGACTTGAAATGTTTTTGAAATCAATTGTAGAGGGACCTAAAATGTTAGCAAAAAAAAAACATGTATATATTGCATAAAAATATACATGATAGAAGGGACCTAAGTTATTATGAATCAATTACAGAGGGACCTGAACGTCATCGACAATCAATGGACCAAAATCAATGAAGGATGCTAGAGTAGAATGCAGAAATAAATTCTATGTTTTAATCTAAATAAGACATTTGAGCAAAAAACATCATCCAATATTGTGAGGGAAGTACAAGTATTGTGAGTACAAAATTTTTCTCTTGCAAATTCGAATTTTTAGAAATTTTTAGAGCTTGTTAAAATTAAGTTAGTACTTGAATGCATATTTTATATCCATTATATTACTCTCATCCTATACCCATTATCCTATACTTAATCCTATGTACATCCTACATTTATATTCTACATTCCATTAATATATTTCATATTCACTTCATAACTTTAAATATTCCATAACCCTTATATTCTACATTCCCTTCATATATTTCATATTCACTTCATAACTTTAATAACCCTAAGTATTTTTCCTTATAGGCAAAAGGGATCAAAATGAGGATTTAACAAGTCGAAACCTGCACCACAAATAAAACATTACTATTATGGGAAATAATTTTAAACATGACCTAAGGTGGTCATTTTAAAATTAAAGAGATACATTGTAAACATAAGGGATATGCACATTACGAAATATATTGAAAAAAAAAAACAAAATCAAAATGATTAATGTATTAAACATATCATAGTGCATGAGATGGTAATATGGTTCAACGGTGTAAGGTTATCATGGAAAATGGTAATACGATATTATCATAGCAAACTTTATGGAAATACGATGTGATGGTGCAAGGTTATTATACCTAGCCTTATGATAATACGATGGTATAAGGTCATTATGTTAAGCCGATGGTAATGCATTGCAAACCCAACAGAAAAACATGATGAATGAATAACTGGTTAAGTGATATATGACATTCATGCAAACGACATGGCAACAAACAATACATATAACAGCCAAAGGTAGGGTGAGTTGGTATGGAAGAGGACGGCCACGGTATGGATTGAAGGACGACTTCAAATGAATCAAGCATAAGGTAAGGAAAATAGACGGAGATATAATAAGTAAACCTAAGCTATTATCATAATAAAAAATGAATGCAAATGCAGAAATGAAGAACCATATGGTGTCGATAGTAGGGTTGAAATAATTTCAACTTAGTATGCAAGTTGATGGTTTATACATGGCATTCCAATCAGAGGACAACAAACAAAATAATAAAATGGTCAAAACATTGTTTTTTAAATAAAAGAGACAAGCCCTGTGTGCTAACAATAAAGAGCTCCGCCATTTTTAGAAGCCACATACCTCAGGACAGTGAATTTTCTTTGCCATCATAACTGTTGAGAGGCTCAGGAAGGTAGTAGATGCCATTGGCCAACAATTAAGGGAAGTAAAATGTTTTGACAAAGGAAGTAAGGGTAGAAATATAACGTTGAGGCCGAAGAGAGATAAGCAGGATAAATCGACGGAGGAAGTGCAAGTTAGCTGCGAGAAATCTCGTGGGAAACTTCATGTTATTTAGCTAAGATCTGATTTGCTTCTATTTTGATGAGGATCACAGAGGAAATGTCAGGATCCTGGTCGCCGAACCTTTTGCTAAAGACTGCTTGTCATTTAATGACTCTTTCTCTGTTTATGCCACCAGTCAACAAGCTGAGGCATTCAAAATGTAGGCTGAATGAGTTAAGGGTAATATGGAGCGCAACTAAGAAGTCCACAAGTCAAGTATTCACAATCCTTCTACAAGCAGCCAGGTATACTCAGAAAAATCACCATGACTTCAGTTAAACAGAGGTTTATAAATGCAAGTTCAAATGTACAAACAGTGAGTTAATGAAACTATGGTATAGCTGGAGATAAACATTTTGTGCATCTTCCACGAAGAGTCTGTTCATAAATATTGGTTGCATGAATTAAGGAATTTGAGTAGAATTGAAACACGTAGTCTTTGTGAAACAATTCGTTGATTACCAGCAGTGAAGTGTTGCATGTTGATTTATACACGATAGCCTCAATTCAACAATCAGTGAATGAAGAAGTCACTCTAGTTTGATGTTATAAGAATATGTTAAGAAAAACGAAAATCAAAGGGAGAAATTATGATATGATTTTGTTTTTTTAATATATATCAACCAGAATTTGATAGTAGACCAAAAAAATCGATTTTCCAGAATTCGATTTCTGAAAATGTATTAACCAGTGGTGCAAATCAAACAATCTAGTTCAAAAATTATGGGTATACATAGAAGATTCTTGGTAAGAAAACACTTGTGCAGTAAAAAAAAGGAATTGAGCCAATTGAAAGTGGAGGTAACAAGTAAGGAATCAGGCACCATATCTTCTAAAAAAATGGAAATTGTTAAAAAGCCACTCTTTTTTCGTTGTTTTTTCTAAGGAAAATAAAATGAAATTTGAAAAACAAAAACATGGGTTTTCTTCAGAATGAGCCTAATTATGCTCTAGGTAGGCATTTTTCTCAAATTAATTTCTATTTGGAATATTTGTATGGTTCTTTTGACCCCTAATTTGCAGATTACTTGGGTAAAACAGTGGCTAAATTAAAAGTGAATGCCTAGTCATAAAAAAATTGGCTACTGGATATTGGCTCCTTTTAGTGAGATGTAAGGGCAACTGGATATTGGCTCCTTTAATTAAAATTGTTGATATTGCTAATTTGAGAGGGACATGAATCTTGTGTCAGAATGTATTACAAAATTCAAGGTTTATTTGTTGTCTTCTCTGAAGCTGCTCATCAAGAATGATATATTGGCATTTTATCATTAGAGGAGGAATAATGTAAAGTTTTTGTATTTGTATGTTGATGGTGAAACACATCAGAGACATTCTTGTTCCCATCACTCCATAATACATAGCCCAAGCCATAATTTTTCCACAGATAGGTGAAGAATATTGCAAATGAAATTTCTTTTTAGGGAAACAGAGGGAAGAAAAGGAGAAAAAGTAAAGAATGTCATCTAAAAAAAAAAGAGAAGAAGTACATGAAGGCATAGATATCCTTTTACAGGTAGCTCAAGAGAAAGCTTCATATTCAAGGATCAGAGCCACAGGTACATCAGCAGTCCAGTCATCATATAGAAGCAAAAGGTCAAGGACAGAGGCAAGCATGAGGACATGCTTGAGAATAGCAAGGGGGAGATGTTGGCCCTCAGTTTTGGTGTATTTTTTCTTAAAGAAACTTACTTAATCCTTATATTTTCCATCCATTTTCCATCACATCCATCTCATTTTGATGTATTTTGTTCATATTCAGGTGTTTAATTTTAATTTTGCAATTTCTAGAAGTTTTTATGAAAATTGAGTTTCAAGTGCAGTTTTGGACAGAATCAGAAATTCTCATAATAGCTATGTGGATGACATATTTGCAGGACACTTGGGCTCCAGTTGTATGCATGAATGGAAAGCTTGGGAACTAGGAATGAACTAATTCCACTTGGTTCGGTCAAAGAAAGATTTATTAGGCCCAGTCAAGGCTGGTCAAACATGACTAGTCACCGAGAAAATCCTAGGAAATAGGGCAGTTTTGCGATTTCATGGGATTTTCCATATTTCTTGGGATGGATTGAATGAATTAAAATTAGATAGATGGATATGAATATATATGATTATTAGAGAGACTTTAGATCATTTTGTTTCATAAAATTCTATTTAAGCCAAGACTTTAAAGACTGATGATATGCAATTTTTTATATAACTTTATGCTGAGACATTTGAATATTGGAGATTAATTAGAAGAACTTGTTCTAATTTCATTTTTTTGTTCATTAGTGTGGATGAGTGCTTGAAGTTTCAGAATTTGATAGCAGCCTCAAGTGTGCAAGGCAAGGGTGGAGGGCCCCCACTCCAAGCTAAGTACACTTCACTGTTAAACTAGCTTAATTTTCATGAACTAGTTACTTTAGATTTGTTTACTTGTTTTGTTTCAGATTTGTTTATTTGAATTAATGTGTGATGATTGTTGAATGGATATTGGTTTAATTCTAATCTACATATGAAGGGACACAGGAATTTAAGTTAAATTCCCTTTCTATTTGATCTTGAACTAAAACTGAATTTCATTCTCCTTTTCTTATTTGAAGTTATTTATGCATTTTTGGTTTGAAGCAATGGTGATTATGATAGAGTAGAATTGTGAAGAAGGAAAATCTGGACCTCCTTGGTTAGGAGCCTCTTCTTTTACATCTTCTGCATTATAAGCCATTGTTAATTAGTGATTTGGATTTATCTTCGTGAAAGTAGTATTGTAGGGAAGGACAACCTGGTTCTCCTAAGTTAGGAGCCTCATCCTTCACATATTACATAAGTGAATTAGAAATTGTTAAAATAGGTTTATATTTGTAATATGTACTTAACTCTTTAAATTTTATCTTCTAAGCTTGGCTACATTTGATATCCATATACTATGGACATGCCTTCAAGTTTTACAAACCCGGATTAATAACTAAATACTTGTGTTAATTTAGTCAATAAATTAGCGCAGCATGTCTCTCAGCATGTTTTTACTTATATTTGAATGGATATGGTATCTATGACCTAATAAGCGATAGGGCAACAAATGACATGAGGGAACAATGGTTCATGGCAATTCTCAGATAAGTATGATATCCCTACACATATTTTGTTGTTTACACTTGTAGGTTACATGTTGACAATATGTTTGATGAAATGTCTGTCATGGCTAGTAGGGGTCTGGTTAAGGTCTTGATCAACTATTTACTTTTGCAGGATTGTTTCCCTATACTTTACTTGATTTTGAGCTTTCATTCCATTATGGGCAGTGGCTTGGGCTCTGGGCCTGAAAAAGTGGCTTAAGTCCCTTGGTTAGTGGTACAGAATTAGCAAGTTTGGTCCACAGTTGTTGGCATGTAGGCCTATGAGAGAGACTTTAGGTTTGTGGTCGCTCACTTGTCCATATTATGAGATCGACTATGGCATCATAGGTCCAAAACAATAGTGGGACCCAGGGACATGTTATCTGAGTGGCTGACTTGTCTCCTAAGGGTTATGTTGATGATGTTGGATGACTGTGTGTGATGTTTCATCTATTCCACTTCCTTAAGGTCACATAGGATGTCAAATCTAATCACAATAGCCTCTTGTCTCATGTTTACCCCGATTGGAAAGGGTTACTTGGGTGGATTTTGGAGGATGGTGTTACATCTAGACATGTGGGCACCATTTTCCATAAGTGCATCTTGGAAATCAAGTCATGCATAATAACACCCATCTCATGTTTACCCTGGTGAGCAGGTTAAAGTGGTTAAATATGCAGCAAGGTGTTACAACAGGAAGTGTCCCCATAAATCAGAAGAGTGTGTGGGATATTCATGACTCCTTCTATGTTTCTATCTGATTTGGTTGAACTCCTACCCGAACCCCTGCGATCACTCTTGACCATCGACAGTGCCATCTCTCTAAATAAGGATGAAATACTGATGTAATCTAGATTATTGTCACCTAAAATTTCAAAATATGTGATCCCAAGACAAAGATGTCAACATGAATAAAAACAATATTAAACACAATCAAAATATCATTGTGGGGCTACGGGCATAAAATATGTGTGGATCACTTAGTAGCCAGCTCGATTGGTAAGGAGGTGAAAATTTCAAATTTTAAGGCGGTTCACAAAAGTCTAAAAAATATAGGTCACAATCGCGAGGTTGTAGTGGAGAAAGAGATTCACAAAATGGAGATGAGCCGGAGGGTTGCAATGTGGGGAGGTCGTAAAAATTGTTAATTGAAACGAAAATGATTTTATGGCTTATGATTTGAGGTAGTCATATCATAGAATACAAATTGGTCATGAGTCACAACTAGAGAGGCTAGTGTTAAAGGAAAGAAATACATGATCTGATTTGTGACCAAATCACAAGTTGCGATGTTGCATAACACGGTAAGTTACAGTGTCTGATTATGTGGCTAAGGGAAGGGTAAAGGTTTCATGGTGTCGAATTTAATCCCAATCATAAGTCACATAGTCTCTTTACATTGCCATAGGTGGGAGCGCGACCCTTCAGGGGTGCAACCTATGACTTCTAAACCTCGAGGATGAGATTGTATTGGAACTTTGAAGGGTGTAGAGAGAAGAAAAAACCAAGGATTGGAAACTCAAGAGAGTAGGAAGGATTTAAAATTAACCCAACCAAGGTGAGCTGATCAATTTACCATGGCTTGAGGTGGTGAGATAGGTTATCGAGGGCAAAGGACTAGGACTCAAACCCTTTTCATTGGAGAAATCAAGATATGGCTAGAAGACTAGAGAAAATTGATGCCTGGTATAGGAGAGAGGAGTGGCAATGGTATGGGAGGACTGGTTATGCATAGGTAGGGTGTGAGGTATGAGAATAACATAGGGGATTTAGAGATCTAGGAAAATTTAAGGGGAATATATAGAGGCAGGCCGCCTGGGGAAAAGACAGGTGTCAAATTCATTGAAAATAATGATGGCAGGAGGAAAACGAGAGGCCACTTACCTTTGGTGGTCACAAGGTTGTTGGGAGGAGCTCTGCTCACTTGGCTTTAGAGTTAGAATGAAATGGAGCAGTGGCTACTAAGCTTATATAAAGGGAGCACACATGTGGGGAGAGGGGTTGCAAAGGGTCTATGTGCATGGATATGATCACATGTGACCAATTGTGGATGGATATCGTAAAGATGGATTGTGCCGAAGAAAGAGTTGCATGTGACCTTCCTTGAAGGAAATCATTTGTTTGGTACCAAAGTCACACCCGACGCATGGTTGTTAATGAAGGGTGAGCTAATACTAGGCCACGTGTGACTAATCTAGATGGAATTTTCAAGAGGCATCCACGTCGAAATAAGGTTCACGTGCGACTTTCTCATGTGAGGTTTCCAAGTCACACTTTTTTACAAGTCGCAAAAACATAAGCATATAGAAGTGCGACTATGTGACTAGTGAACCTAATTTGAAATGAAAGGTCACAAGGGCCCACATTGTATTTTTCACAATTCATGCTGGAAACTGAATAAGGAGAATGCGACTGATCTTGGTTGCAACTTAGTAACTAGAATAGATCAACGAAGACAACATTGCAAGTCGTGAGTTTAAGCTTTATTTTGAACCTAACTAATGTGACTAGCAACTAACAGGGGAAAATCAAGCTTAGACATTTAAGGTGTGATCTTTATAAGTCATAAGGAGATCCTAGAGGTGTGAAGGGAGCATGAAACCCTAAGAGATCACATACATAGATTGGAAGAAGGTCTAGTATAGGGGGCTCCAAATTTTGATATGGGTCAAATTTTGTAGTTGTTGTAGCTACTAGAACAGAGCGTGATTTATGATAGCTTGGATTTTTGAGCTAACCTGATGATAGGTTCTAGTTTATGATGATTTTATTTACACACTAACCTGGTTGTTGTAGGAATTACGGAAAATTCCAAGTTTAGTGCAAACATAGACTACTAATGAGGTTTAATTTACATTCATTACATTTTTCCTTATGATGACACTCATGGGATTTGTCATCTATGATGAAGGAATAGACATAAGACTACTCACTGCATATGAACCAAGTTTTCCACAAGATGGAACAACAACAAGGTTCAAAAGCCAAAGATTTAAAGAACAGGGCCATTGTGGGACACTAACAACAATGGTGCAAACTAATTTCCATAAGCATGTGATGATTGATTGATAGTATTGAGATAGGGATAAGCCTTAGTATTGAGACCTCTATGATGTGAGGAAGCACATAAAGGGGGGGGGGGGGGGGTAATTGGATTTCCTGAGGGAATGAGAAGCAGAGAAGGGAAGGTCAGGAAATAAAATTGTTTTTGGTCATTAGCATAACTACTTGGAATCAAAAGCACATTGTGTGAGTGCCTAAAAACAATGAGTCAAAAACTATTCATTGAAGGAACAAGGAGTGCAGGGTAGCAACATCAAACATTGGAAGTAGGCAGCACTCCAGAGAAAGGGAACAAATCTAAGTTGTATTGAGTACATCAAGCACACAAAGAGTACAAAAAGGGCCATTAGGAGATGGTTCAATTAACAAGTAATGTTTACCGAGTCGCTATTTAATCCACTGTGCATATGAGATATGTTGTAAAAGATTAAATGAGTTGTGTGTATATATATAAATCCATGTGAGTCATGTTGGTCTTTTAAATATTCATTTTTATATTGTATATGGTCATTTAACACCAAGTACGGTGTTACTGCAAGGGGGAGTGTTAGGCTCCTATACTACTAGTGTAACCCCTTATTGTTATTAGTACAACCCCCTTATTATATTGATGTACCCATATTGTCACTATTGTGCCCCATAGAAGCCCACTATTGTTATTATTGTGCCCTTACATTATTATTGTTATGTCGGCTCTGATTACATTATGACCCCTTAGACTCCTATATATAGAAGGAGGTATTTTCATTTGTATCATCCAGAATTGTTCATTTATGTAATGTAAAGGAGTTCCCCCTCGAAGAGGCTGAATTCTTAAGCGTTGATCTATATTTTCTATCTTTCTTGAGCTGGTTTCATAACATTTGGTATCAGAGCTTTGGATTCTAGGGTTTCGCTGCTCCAAACAGGTCATCGTGGAATTTTCGCTATAACTTGTTTTATGTGACGTTTCAGAAGTCGAAAAAAAAACCCATTTGAGAAGAAATCGCCCTGAACCTTGGGTCCGAATTTCAGAGCTTTTTACGTGATATTTGCGGAGATATGATCTGAGGAAATTGGTCTTTTTGCAGACTCCTGAATTACATTCCAAACAGGTGACCTGAGGAAAATCGTCATAACTTTCTCTCTGGGGATCGGATTGAAATATCGTAAGAAGGTACAGAAAGAGGACGGACTGTAGTTTCTGTTATGCATTTTTCAGATCCAAAAGTAGAAACAGTGACTCGTGCCATGTCGTACAAGTTCGCTCTACTGAACTAGTCTATAATCAAGTCACTGTGGGCGATTTCGCATAACTCTTCCTTGGAGAATCCAATTTGGGTCAGACTTGTGCCATTGGAAAGAGGACGCAGAGGGATACGACAGGTCACAATTTCAGAACTTAAAGAGCTGAAAGTATAGAGTTACAGTCATTTCAAGATCGTGCTCCTAAAATCAAGAAAAAGAAAGATGAGGAAGTTTGATGGCAAGGATCCGGTAAATTGGATACGTCAGATGGAGCAATATTTTGATCTACATGGTGTACAACTGTTACAAAAGGTATGTATTGAATCTTCATATTTAGAACTGGATCAATTTTTATGGTATAAAGGGCTTTGTTCTTGTAAAAGACTTGTTACGTGGTCAATTTTCACGGAGGAATTGATAGCACATTATGAGGATACAAAGAGCAACACCTTCTTTAGAGCAACACCAAAACAATTGGAAAGAGAAAAAGGGCTTTGTGACATAGTGGAGAGCAAAATTATGGAAACCAGGAAGCATACCCCTCACAACTATAAAGATGGAAGTGTTGTTTCTCCTAGCCTTCCACAACCTACAAGGGTTACACCACAACAGTTGGAAGAAAAAAGAGAAAAAGGTCTTTGTTACAATTGTGATAGCAAATGCACTAAAGGTCATAAGTGTGCTGAGAAGAAATTATTTTACATAGAATATGAAGAGGAGGAAGAAAAGGATCAAGGACCATCAAAACAAGAGGATATACACCAGGACCCCATCCCAGAGAAAGAAGAAAGGAATCAGACCATATCTTGTAAAGCATTGGCAAGAATTACCACTCCTCAAACTCTCAAGATAGAAGGACATATTAAGAAGAAAAAGGTGCAAGAAGTGAAAGATCACATCGAGAAAGAAGAAATGAATCCAACCATGTCTTGTAATTCATTGGTCAAAACTACCACTCAAACTATCAAGATAGAAGGACATATCAAGAAGAAAAATGTTCAAGAAGTGAAAGATCACATTGAGCGTCAAAAAATGAATCCGACCATATCTTGTAAAGGATTGGAAGAAATTACCACTCCTAAAACTCTAGAGATAGAAGGACATATCAAGAATAAAAAGGATAGCACCAAGATATGGAAGGCTGAAAAGCCTGGAAATCTATTTGGAAATTTAGATGGTATGGGATTCTTGGCTGAAAGCAATTCTGAAAAAGCAAAAGAACATTCAGTGTCTGCTCTTAAGCAACCGGTTTGGAGAAATGGAAGGCGACCACTGCAGTTGGAAGAAAACCGTCGTGCTACTTACAGGCCATTTAACCAACTAGAGAATGGAAATGACTCAATACTTACTATTCTAGATGGGGAGTCAAAGCAGCTAATCCCTGTTGGAATTCGGTCAAAGCATGCTTATGCAAGAAGTCTTGCTTGGTTTGCTGCAAACCTTGGACCAGTTTCCTGGAAGATTGCAGCTCAGAAGATAAGGAGAGCTTTGCCCCCAGGTGTCTCATTTGGCCCTGGATGGGTCGGTGATTATGAGGCTCCTCCTCGTGCTTTATTGTCACATGAAAGAATATCTGTGGCATCAGTGTCCTCTTCCACTACCTCACCAATTGTTCCAGGTGAAACCAAGATTAAATCAAATAACGCTGAAGATAATCCCAGACTAAGAGATGAAGGGCTTCCAAAGAACTTAATTTCTGAAGGCAGGACTGTTACATAAGCTACAGCGGATTTGTCAGCAAGACAGTTGGTTTCAAATTCTGCAATATGTCAAGGGATAGATAATTGCCAATCTATTCATAATCCTCAATCTGAAGTGATTGGGCATGGCACATTAAATTCTAGTGGTGATGGAAGAGCTAGTTTGCCTTCTTCGGAAGTAAAACAAGGCTCCATAAGGTCAGGTT
>APFE030247358.1:35546-64833 GCA_000404065.3 Pinus taeda | reverse complement strand
AAACATCCAATTTTTCATTTAGAGAGCTAATAAAATCAACTTTAAAATTTTCAAATAAAGCATTAATTTCAGCTCTTATGTCTCCTATTCTTGTAGCAGATTTGGAAAAGGAAAAACAAACATCTCTAGAATTCTTACCAGCCTTGGAGATTCCTCTTGAATACCTTATGCACAACTCACAAACATCATCCTATGATAACTGAAAAACATCACCTTTTCCTATCAGATTTAAGGGTTCTAAAAATTTATCTTTGATTCCTTTAAGAAGGAGTGTTTTTAAAATCTCTTTTTCCAAATGCTTATGTTTTGATTTTTGAAGGTTATAATAAAATCGATCTACATAGTGCTCCAAACTTTCATCTTCCCCTTGTATCATATCGAAAATATCTTCATTGGATTTGCAATAGTCTTCGTACTTCTTCAAGAATATGTTCTTCATGTCCTCCAATGATTGGATGCAATTCCCACCTAGGCTCATGAACCATCGGAGAGCTGCTCCTTTTAGAGTAAGAGGAAACACTTTCAACCTTTGATTGTTAGTGTAGTAATCATATCATCTACAAAGTATTTCAAACTCAAACAAAAATGTATGGATCTTCATTTGCTAAACCATGAAAATTTGGTAAAGATGGGGGAATTATGTGCATTTGTGTCACTCCTCCTAGATCTTTGATAGGAAATTCAAAAGTAGAAACATGAACCATTTCTTACCATAGTATAAGATGTTCTTCATGTGTTTCTTCGAGGCTCCTTCTTCAAATGTTCCTGTCAATCGGTTAGTGAAATGGGAGGTGCTTACATCACCACTTGCGTGAGATCATGTGATTCATTTTTTTAAAATTTCTATCTTTTTCCTACTCATTCACAAAAAATTCAAACATCTATTTCTACCCTAGGTTCTTTAACAGTCCTGCTGGAAAGCGGACGGGGCAGCAGGGCTTTTACATGCTCCGTACGCAGGTTCTTACCTTCCGTTTTTAAGATCCAACTCTTCCCTAGCAGGCACTCATCAGATTCACACTACTCTTTAGAAATGGCTACACTCTCCCCGGCAACGGCGCCAAAATGTGGAGCGATAAAAAGGGTCTTTTTAACACCTAATTACCTCACATTAATTGTCAACCCAGGGGCGACTTTTTATTTCAAGAGTGTACTCAGTCTGAGGCGGCTATTTACTCAAGACTAATGTTTTGCAGTATAGTGTTCAGAAAATACAAGGGTTGACGGATGCTAAACTATGACTAAATTACTTCAAAGGATAAAATCACGCAAGGCAGCTTATCAGTCAAGGGTGTGGAAGCGATAACCCATCCCTCTAGAAACTGATGGAAAGGAATTTAGAGCATGGACCATAGGTCTGGGAGCTAGGCAGCGATTGCTGAGGCTCACTACAGCCTTAGACCTTCTCTCACACCAAAGAAGCAAAGGCAAGTAAATAGAATGGCAGAAGGTAAAATGAAACAATAAAAAGGAAATGGAACAATAGTAAATGGAACAGCAATCAAAAGAACTAAATCTCGCGAGTCAAAACCAACTGATTCACACTCTGATATAACATTCTTTTCCCCTCAAGCAAACTAGATGGAATATACTTTATGGAACAGCACTCATTGATGAATTATAGAACATAAATAATCAACCATATATGCACGCCTCACATTAATATAGTAATCTGACAATTAAGGATAATACGACTATGTTTCCAAATAGAATAACATTACTTTCAGATTCCAATAATCGGGATTTCAAATGAATCCAATAACATTAATATTCAGTATGGACGCTCTGTAACAGAAATAGCTGGTTGAGACTAAAAGCATGCGATCAACTCTGAAAAGATTCAATTATACAATGCAAAGTCATTACACAGATTTCCTGAAAAAACCATTAATGCATTAATCGTAGCAGAGCATAGCATAGCATATGAAAGGTATATCAGATTACCAAGTAATAAAGAGAAACAAACCATGCATAAATCAAGTTATAATGATACAAAAGCAAGTGTAAAGATATGATACACAACAGCAGCAGCGTACTCCACCAGAGGCTGGGCCCTTAGCCGCCAGCGGACGCTGCTGGGTTACTTCAGAAGGAAAAGAGTGAACAGCAACACCCAAATCATGTATTAATCATTAAATGGTGAAATCATTACAATAGTTGAAGCTTTGAGACTTACAGCATAAAACAATCATTTATTCCTCATATCCTATCATGAATCCTTGCTTCTGAATCTCTAATTCAAATCATCAATTCTCCATCATTCGAATCCCCAAAGTCGTCCTGAAGTCATCCTTCTCTGATCTCCGTTTCCATTTAAATAGAGAGATCAGAGAGAAGTTACAATGAAGATAAGTACAACATGATTTCGTTTACAAAATTGGATTGATTCTAACCAATTGATAAACAAGAAGATATATTTCCATCCAACTTTCAACAAGAGCAAGACGAATTTGGCTTTGCAGATGAGATTTGGAGGACGGCCACAACAACAAATCTGAGAAAATCATGCTCAAAGAACCCTGCGTTTCTCTCTGTACAAGCCTAATTTGGGTAAACCATTCTTTGCCAAAGTTAATTGGGCTCGTTCTGGACAAAACCCATGTTTCGGATTTTCCAGATTCGTCTTCATTTGCTCAAAATCTCAACCGCAAAACTGTCACTCCTTATTCCAGCGCATTTCTGAGTTGGCACTTTTAAAAATCAAATCTTCAATCTGGAAGTTACCTTGGAGGCTAAAAATGGTGAATAATGTTATAACCAACTTATTAGAACTATCATTGATAAAATAATTCATAATCATCAATTTATTAGAAATAAAGGAGAATAAATAATATTCATTCACAAGAGCATAAATAATTTATAAAATGGATTTAAATGATAAATTATAATAAATGACAAGATGAAGAATAGTGGAAATGGGTGGGATAAGTGTTCAAAAGTGATAATAATAATGGCATATTAACGGCCCAACATGGGGCATTCAGAGGTTGAACATTCAGGACTATTGGTGTCTCCATGGTTCAACAATAGTTATGACTTGGTGCTGAATTGGTTTTAGCGGGCAGGAGACCACAGAGAGCTAATTTTGCAGAAGTGAAGCCAATTGTAAGGGTAAATGAGGCAACTGTGGTGACAATGGTGCAGAATGCTCAACAAAAGTTAATTGAGGGATTGCAGGAGCTGGCAACTCTGTCTTCCTTGTGAATTATGCTTTTTAGGTTTACAGTCCACGAATGCGCGGACAGAGTGGGAATTTTGGGAAAGGTGACTGTATATGGGTTCAGCAGGTGAAATTTGAGCCTGCACCTGTGAGGAATGCTCGTTTTCCGGGGATATGCTGGTAAAAATAGGTTGTTTTACTCTTGTAAATTTAGTTCTGGAGAAATATGAATATAACGTAGCTCTGAAGGGATGCTCTTGGTAAATACCTGGTGAATTGCCGGCAATGGTGACAAATACAGGCGGGTTGTAGGCGACAGCATTCTTCAGGTCGATTTTTGCAGGTTGGCGGCAGATGGACGTAATTTTCATGCAGATGAGAGCAATAGTTCTTTCAGCGAAAATGAGAAAAAACAAGAAAATCGGCTAAAATATGGCCTTTTGGGTCATTGGCGTGCTTTTTGGATGACGTCATCAGGTGGGGTCAGGGTCGGGTGACGTCAGCATGACGTCACCAGGTGACATGGCAGTCTGTGAGTCGTCCACGGGGATTGCACAGGTGGCAGACATATAGGAGCTCTGGCGGTCGGGGGTGCTGACAGGGCGCCAAGTGGAAGTGATGTGGGCGGGCGTGGCACTGGCATGGGCAAGCGGTCTTGCAGAATGGTAAGCGGGTTTTCTCGGAGCGCCTTCCATACGGTCGCGGTATTGTCAGAGGGCGCTCCGAGAGAATATAAGGGTGACGCGTGGCCGAGGCCTGACGTCACCCTCTGACAGTTTCTCGGAAGGTAACTTTCGGTCGCAGATGCCCGTCGAATATGATGTGGGCCGTCGGATGGGAAGGCCCAGATCCGACGATCAACATATCGATAAGATGCGTGGGCAGTACGGGCTGCGGGGAAGAATAAAATATTGTTTCCTCTGAAATTCGCGCCTGGAGGAACTTTGGAAAAAGTGGGTTTTTCGGGTTTTTTCAGCATTACGGGTTAAATGGGTTTTTTTTTTAAAGGTTTATTTGCAAAGCAGGTTTAAGGTTATTAATCCGAGCAAATCTCGGATTAATCCCAGTGATTAATTCTTTGGCGCTCTTTGGGTTGCGCTTAAATGTTTTAGCGCTCGAAGACCTTCAAAGTCACACATAGAGCTATAATACTCGGGGAAGGGGATATATAGATTTTTGGGTTTTTTCCAAGTTCTACATAGTAATAGGGGGAATAGGGGGTATAGGGAGTTACATAATGATAGGTTAGTAGTTAATTTGGATGAAAAGGGGGTGGATGAGGGAGGTAGAATACTAAGTTCTTTATATGAAATTAACTTAGTTTTGGGGAAGTAGATCAAAATGAAAAGAATTTTGCACAAGAAATGTGGCTATTAAAGAAATTGGAACCAACACAATACTTTGATTTTCTTTGAGCACATGGGTGGCATAGGGATGTAAGTTATGAATGTGATAGGGGGTGATTTGGAAGTTAGACATGCTCCATTAGGCTTCTGCAAGACTGCTGCAAATAGGCCATTTGTACTGGCACCATGTTTTTACCTTTACTTTAGGCCAGTGCAATGCCATGAACCAAACTTTCTGCAACCCCCTCTACCTACCCACTCTATTGCCTAGCATTTTTTGTTACTCCAAGGAGGGTGCTCTTAGATTTGAAAACCCTTTTGTGCCTTTTCTTTTCTTTTGGCTTTCTTTTGATTTTCTATCTAAAGCTACCCTTATTGCTTCCAAGGCCCCAGATTAAGCAGTTGGGAACCTTCTTTCACTACCTATCTACTTTACCTGCCAAGATTGAGCTGTTTGGAAAGGTTTCTTTCTCTAATCTACAACAAAAATTGAAACATGGCATGACCCAGCTTAGGCTGTTGGATCACCCATCTAGAAGTAGGGCACTATCAACCAAACAAGTATACTTCCCCCACAAGAATATGAGATATTTGTATCATCAAAGTAGATCATATTGGCACTTCCCTTGCCAATCATGAAAGATGAAACCTATTGGTATAGGTATCTAACAGGTGGAGGGGGTTGGCCCTCTAGATTCGTTGTTCCAACTAGAAATATTGGGTTAATCCCTTGAGAAAAATCCTTCCCTAGGCTATAGAATATGGCTCGAGGGTGATTGGGTTGCAAGAAAGATCACCATGCAACCCAATCTATGGTTGGGTGGAGAGTTGCAGTCTTCAGCTCAGTGGCCCAGTTCATATTGAGATAAGTATCTAATGTAATTACTATGGATATTGAATCTCATGTCTACCTTTTGGACTTGTTTGAGTGCCAATTAACTGTGTATGATAGGATATCATTTGAATTGTTGGTTTCCATAGAATATAGTTATAATTCTTGAACATGTATGTTAAAATATAAGTTGCTTTCTTTATCAAGGACTTTTTAGGGTTATATATGTACTATCGTGTTTAACATCATTGTTGAATATGGATAGGTATTAGGTCTATGCGAATTGGTTTCTTTTACATTTATCCTAGTGTTTAGTCATTATTATGGAAGCATTCCCTCGATGGAATTAAGGCTTTCCAGTCTTTGAGCAAAGCTCCATACTCATGTTTGGAAGTACACTCATGTGATAATGAGCAGCGTGTCCAAGCCATTATAATATTTGCTTGATCCTTTGAAGCTTCCTGATTGTGTTGTATTGCAAGCTATATAAATGATTACTGAAGTATAGGTTATAATTTGAACATTTGGTCATGTTTGAATCATCTGTCATGGGTCATGTTTCAGTTGGTATTGGGAGTTGTATATTTTCTTGGGTTCTAATTTTATGGTTCACTAGTGCTTGAAAGACCTATTGATTATTTATCAAGAAATTGCATAAAATATATTCTCATGCTTTCTCAAAACTCACCCAAAACTCCTAGATATAATTGTCAACGAGCTTTGACTTAACTAAACAGAGAGTGAATGTGCTTGGATTGGTATATTGGTAATGTTGAAATATCCTACACTCTTTGTTTATGACAAGATGCAATATCCCTCATTGGACAACACCAAAACTAACACAATTTAGTGTTCAACTGCCACAAACAATTCCTTCATTATCCCATAGACACTATGCTGCAATAGTCTCACATGGAGCAAAGGTTAATATGCACATGGACATATTTCTTTTGAAAATGAAGGAAATTTGCTAGGCTCTCATCTAATATATGTTGCTAAGATATAATAAACTTATAGTGTATGAGTTATTATCATTCTTAGTCCTTAGTTATAGTAAATATGCTCTGTGTCTTTGTGTTCATGGTTGAAATAAATAATTGTACATTGTATTTTTGTTAGCACCATTGAGAAACTCTTTATTTATTGATGCTCTATGAAATGCATCAACCTTGAATTACTCATCATCCATTTTCTTGTTGAATTATAGATCAACGACCACTATTCTGGAGTTGTTGCATTTCCACAAGGAGTTGCTAATTTAGTTTCTATATGACTGTAAACAATTTCTCTCTCCTTAGCCAGGGTGCTCTTAAGCATTCTTGGATGGATTTATACTTACTAGAGTGGTATCCCTCTCCCCTCCACATTATTTTCACATGTTGGGGTGACTTTGAGCTCAACCTTGGTTGTATAAGAGGCAATAGGTACTGGACAAGGCCATACATATATGTATGAGATCGTTGGCTTTCCAAAATTTTCTTCATTCTAATAAATATGTTACCATCGAATACATGGGTGTTGAAATCTACAAGGTAAAGCATTTCTTGACGTGTATCCATGGTAGAATGTATTTTGGAGCATTTTATTATAATGTTGTTAAATTGAGATTCATTACTTGAACGACTCAAATTATATGTTGATCCATTGGTATTGGGAATTGTTACATAAGAACCCATCAATTATAATTATTCATTAAAAATATCCAGAGTTTATTTTGTATTAGAATCTCCACATTACTCATTGTTGAGCTAACTTCAAACAAGGATTATCCACTCTCACATATAGGCAGAAAATTCCTACTTGTTTTAGCCGGAGTTGTATCTTGCTGGCTATTGAAATATTTAAGAGAGTTTTTGGTATGTATACATTACAAGAAGCACCGACAATTGATAAATTGCAAGGAAAATCAAGCATTGACTTCTTTGTTCCATAACCAAACGGTTGCAAGGCCACCACAAGTCAATTTACCATTCATTGAATCATTAGCATGTGAACTAGAGTGCCCAATTATCCTTTTATTGAGTTGAGTAGTGTAACCTCCACAATGTTTGTTTCTACCACTTGCGTAGAACCCTTGCTAGTGTATAGTTGAAATTTGAATGGGTAGAATAACAATTGGCTTGGTTCATGTGTGCCTTGAAGCTATAACTCATGTAAGTTATATTTTTTTGGATAAAATGTCTAGTTTTGTCCAAATCATAACGTTATGTTGGGATATAAATTCCTTTGTTAGAAGGGTTGGTTATACCTAGATCCATCAATAGATCATATGAAACAATTTTGATCACCTCTACCTTGTAGAAAGCATCATTATTTTCTCGGTGCAAATTAAAAAATTGACATATACTAATATCACAAAGAAATGAGTGGTTTATAAACAAATAAGTACCCTGGATACCTATAAAAGAATTATTTCATCTCAGTGCTTTTTTTTTGTCAAGATAGGTCTAGCTTGTTGGCAATGTACCATCCAAGACCATGTTCATATTTTCATAGAAGTATAATTCAAGCACAAATAGAAACTATGTTTGTATTTTCCACAAATTATAGAGAAGAAACATGGTAACTCTTAAACATAAAATAATAGAACAAACATAGATAAATTTATAGAAGTTATAACCATCTCAACTCTTAATTTTTGATATGTCTTTTCTAATAAACCCTTTTTTTTCCAAGGGAAAAATCGAACTTTTTATTAAGAGGATAAATGGTTACATAGGTAGATGAAGTAAAGCATTCATGATCAATACTGTGGATCCACAATATGCCGAAAGTGAAAGCACAACATACTGAGAAAAGTGGAGAAAACATCACTTAATACCAAAAGGCACAAAGAAAAACTTATAAGAAGTCTTGTGCCATATAATCGGGTCTCTCCAAGCATCATAGAAAAAAACCGTCCATATCAAAAAATAGTTGTTTAAAGTTATCATCGTCAGAAGGACATATACAACAAAAAATAAAACACTTTAAACACAACATATATAAAACCAAAAAATGGTCTTGTACAACCCAAAAAACACAGAACAGTGGTCGTAAGAGCAAAAAGAAACCACATCCGACAGAGCCATTATACATATGGCGGTTGATCCGTCTCGATGACCTGCCCATTCACTGATTCTGTTATATGCCAAACGTCTAGAGCCTCTTTATTTTTTTCTCTAATAAACCCGTTGTTAAATATGGAAACAATTCTACACTTGGAATCTGAATATTTCTTGAAATTGAATTGAGAATCTGAACATGAACGTTGAAATCTGGTACTAACAAAAACTTCAACTACATTTGTTGATATAAAGGTTGGAGTTGGGTAACCTAGTAATCACCTCTCTTGGTTAGATTGGTAAGGGGGTGTGTTACAAACCCCACCATTCTGATGTAGGTAATGTAGGTATACACCAACTTTTATGTAATGTACCTCACTGCCAAATCTTTCAAACTCAACCTTCCCATGCTAAAAAATTTCAAATGAAATGCCTAGGATTTCAAAGCAACAATGTCATGTGATTTTTTTTAAATGAAATGATGTTTGGGATGGAGGGACTACCACCAAGCTCTGCAAAAGTAATCAAAATTGTTCCATGTAATGGAACTATGATATTGCATTGGAAATTCTAGTTACTTACTGAAACAATTGTGCTTGCAATCTTTATCGCCAAGTGCCTCTATGGCTTTCCAACATTTATGCAAAAGTAAACGACAACAAATCTAGGAATTGGCTCAATGACTTCAGGTGAGCCAACAACCTTTCATTTAGGTAGTCTGTGTAACCGATATAACTCGATATAGTTATAGTGGCAAATGACGTGCTTGATGATATCGATACAGAGGAGCCTATTTGCATTTTCATTCTGATGAATGATGCCCAACATGATGACTAGACAAACCTTCTGATAAAATCTTTCAACACTCAAGATTTGGAAGACAGAGGAGTTCCATTAGTTCCTCCAATAGTTAGAAATATTTTAACTTTCCATAACTCAATTTAATCGAATTAAATTTCTACAACTGAAATTAACTCAACCTAAGCTCCTAAAATTTAGAAACCCACTGTAGACAACTGAACTTGATGTCCCTAACTTGAAATAACTGAGCTAGACTTCTATTTTTTAGGAATCAACTCAAGTAAACTGAAATTTATCTCATTAACTCGAATTGAGTGTTCTTAACTTAGTGAAAAGATCCATGTCACCTCAATTAAATCCTCCAAGTTGTTTGTTGATGTGGTATTCGAATTTCCTCAATTTGATTAAGGGAAAATCAAAATTAATACTTTCTTGTTGCATTTTCAACACTCCCTCTCAACAAGGTAGGGATTATCAATCACCCCTATCATGTACCTGGGGAAATTCCTGAATCTAACACATCAGAAACCCCTACTGCAATTTATGGTTTACTATCTCCTACATGTTCTTTAGATTAACAAGTTATTTAACTGCATAAACATCGAAGTAAACACAAATGCAGCCTTCACAGATATATAGATCATGCACTGGAGTAAAAAAAACAATAACACAAGGGACACCATTATTTTTGGACAATCGTCCCTAGAAAAACCCAATGCGGGAAAATCAGTGCAACATATATGAGGGTTTTATTATCAAGCAGATTTCGTGAATACAACTAGGGTGCCAGAAATGGCTCACCCAACAAAGGATGTAATCGAAAACAGTACCTATTCGGAGATAGATATTCCGACAAATCAGCAATTGGATGACCAACCCCACAGTGAATCTAACTATTCCTTATGTTGGATAGCGAAAGCTGCTCCAACCAATGCTTTGGAACTCTGTCACCCTTCAGGAACTACACCACACCCTCCTAGCTGATATGCTCTTAGTCTGTCTCACAGAATCTCCCCAGTGCTGCCTCTGAAGCCCAGCATCAGCCTCTATGGCCCTCTACATTGCCTGCATCAGCCTTTATGGCTTCTGCATCAACCTTTATGGCCTTCTGTGTCTTTTGCGTAAGCTTTTGTTGCCTCTGCATCAGCCCTTCTAGGTCCTGCACTGTCTCTCTGACACTGTGCTGCCTCTCTACTATGTATTCTTTAGCCTCAAATGAAAATCCCTTGCTGAACTACCCCTCATTGCAATAGATCAATTTTTTTATTTTCTCAGCAAACCTTGCCCCAGAAAAATTGAACTGACTGATCTCTCAGGTGTGTCTCCAACTGACCCTCAAGCCTCCTCTTATACTTTTCCTGTTGACGATTCAAAGACCGAGATTAAGTGCCTAATCAATGGCTAAGATTAGAACTGGCTTGATTCTCATCACTTAGAACTTTCTCACCCATTTTATATTAATACACATTAATATTTTTATTTTCCTAAGTTTAGACTTAGGAACCCATTAAAAATATTAATTATTTAATATCTCTTCATCCGGGTGGAATTTCTCTAAACAATTTCTAGGTCTTGGAGATCTCATGTGCCTTAGCCTCTCCACCAAATTTATGCTTGCATTAATTTGATGAATAGAGACATATTGCGATTTCTTTTTTCAACTGAGCACACCGTACAAGTGCATAACCTATATCTCTGCTCATTAAAGGCCTCTAACTCGGACTTAGTCAAATTTTTCCTCCGCTTGAGCCCCTGTTTTATTGTGCAATTCCTGACGAAATAGGCCCCTATTAATTAGGAATTTCCTCCAATTCTTGCACAGTTCCTCAGGGTTGATCACCTAACCTTATGCAACACTTGTACACTCAACTAGTTTACATCTACTGGTTAACTGCCTTGGAAACTCCCCCACAACTAGGAAACTAGTATTCTTTGCATGCAAGAGCTAATTTAGGTTGATTGATTAATTATTTGGATGATCATTAAGTGTGGTTGAAGTTCCACTTCCACAACTTGACCTTCCACTAGTTCCTCCAACAGTTAGAACTAGTTTAATTGAACATGACTCAAATTAACTGAATTAAATTTCTACAACTGAAATAAACTCAACCTAGGCTCCTAAAATTTGGGAACCCACTGCACACAACTAAGTTTCATGTCCCTAACTTGAACTAATTAAGCTAAACTCCTATTTTTTAGGAATCAACTCAAATAAAATGAACTTTAACTCATTAACTCGAATTGTGTGTTCTTAACTGAGTGACAAGAGCCATGTCACCTTAGTTAACTCGTCCAAGTTGTTTGCTGATGTGGAATTTCGAATTTCCTCAATTTTATTAAGGCAAAATAAAAATTGAGACTTTCTTGTTGCATTTTCAATACATGGCAGCAAGAACAATAAGAAATTATCCAGTGAATAGTGATTGAAGGGGGTTAGCTACTAATACATTTCTAACGGAGGCTACTGTCAAGTTTGATGTTGTTAAGAGGCATGTTTTCCAAGTGTTGCACAAAAATTGTCACCTTGACATTCTGAAATCTGTGTGGGTCCATGACCACTCATACTTTCCTCCTTTGCAAGTCTTAAGCCTCAGTTCTTTATATCAAGCCTTGAAAATAAGAGAAAGCCCTTAAAAGTCTCTAAAAACTCTGGTTCCACACTTTCTCTTGGCATTGCTTGCAATCCCGCACCCAATGGTCATGTCCCCTGTGCACCTGACCACTCTATCTCTGTGTTATGGGTGCGGACCCCTGTAAAAGTTAAAAAGGCGCAAGTATATTCTTAAAAACTCACTTTGAGTCATTTCTAGAAGCTTCTAGAAAGAATCTTGAGGTGGCAAGTTCACTCTTTTAAGGTTCGTGCATCCCATACCTTAAGGAGCTAACCCCTTGATGTGAGGAGCTTATCCCTTTGAAGGAGGACTCTATCTCTTCATAGATGGACCTGTAACCTCCGTCCTTTGCACTATAAAATGAAGCATTGGGCTGGTTACTTGAGAGGTTGAAAGTTGAATATTTTTGAGGTGAAATGTTGTTGGAACTTAGTCTTCCTAATTGAGATTTTGTGAGGAGAGATTACATACCTTTTTGATCTCATTGGGAAGAGTGTAAGGCTTGCCAAAGTAAAGGAGATTTCTGTTTCGGACCCTAGGAAGAGCTTGTACAACATCAATGCACCAAAGGTTGTAAGGTTCTTCTATTTCAAAGTTCATACAAATAAGTTTTTTTTTCTCAAGAAGCTGTGTTTTATGATTTATTTTATGGATTCCTTGATCACCATAATGAACACGATTTATGATATTAGCTATGCAGGTGTTATTTGATGTGTGCTTGTTTGTGATTGCAGGTTCTCAAAAGGAAACTCTTTCCAACGGTTGAAGGATGGTTGCTACAAACTAGTGTTGGACTTAAGGTAGGGTCTAAACACCTCTATAGTTTTTATTAATAAATCGCAATATGTTTAGAGAAAGGTAAATTTGCTTGTCCTGCTTGTTTCTAGATATATTTTGATACTAGGGAGATCGGCCTTGTCCGCAAGATCAATTTATCCGGCCAATAAATCGGTGACTCCACTGGGGAACTGAATTTGGTTTTTGGTTTTCCTTTGTCTTTGACTTGAGAAACTTGTTTTTGTTTTTGGTTTTTGCTTGATGTGTGTGGGATTGGGTAGTTTTTAGGATCTGGATTATTTTTTGTTTTTTCGAAATTTTCAGAGGACCGCACTTTCTTTTTACAGACAGTGCGGGCATCTCCGCACTGTTCCTTTAGTGCACAGAGCGGTACCGCATCTAGTTCTTGTGAAAGCCTGCAGACTCTGTGAAATTTTTTGAAAAACCTAAAATGATTTCTTCCAGTTAAGTTTAGGTTTCATTTACGACTTTTAGTGTCTACCCAGATCTGCATGTGTTTTGTCAAAAAACTCTTGTGAGTAGTTCCGTTGGTATTTTTGTTTTAGATGATTTTCTAGAAGTTTTGCATGCCTGGATTGGTTTTCACTCGGTCTCTGTAGTGACTCAAAGATTAGAAGCCTAAGAGACCTTAGATCACCCTGGTGTCTTTTTCCTTCTTGATGAGTCTGAATGGTTTGTGACATCTGTCCTTGGTGAGAAATAGATTTCGTTTTCTCTTTGCAAATCTTTGAACGAACTTGGTTGTAAGTTTTGAATTTCATTTTTATAAAAGAAAACATAGCTGGATGTTTTTTGATTGATTTGTTATTCTGAACGAATTAATCCTTAGTTTACTGAATAACTAAGTAAAACATCCTCAACAAGATTTGAAGCTTTTATTTCGATTAGGTTTTTTAAAAAGTTTTTAGATCTCAATATTAGTTTTTGTAGTTTTGAGTGTTTCTAGAAATTGTAGAATCTCTTTTGAAAGAATCGTTTTTTGCAGTTTTTGAGTGTTGAAAAAGAAAAGGGATTTTTTGTGAGCATAATTAGTAGTCTCGTTTTGAGTTCTTATTGAAAAAGACAAAAATATTTTCTTTCCCTTTACACGTTGAAAGAAATATTTGTTTTTCAAAGAATTGCATTCTCAAACTCTTTCTTTTAGCTAAAAATTCATTGAAGGAAAAACGAATTGTTTATCATTTTTAGGTGTATTTTTTAGTGTTTGGAGTCGAGTCTTCACACCATCAAAGTTTCATTTCCATACCTATTGACCTAAGAAACAACCCATAAAAGTAACACTTAATTAAAATTGATCTAGTAATCTTTTTTATTTCTAGGGCTCCTATCACCAATATAGCTTAGGCTAGTATCTTGGAGTAGGGAGTAATTAACTCTCCAAGATAGTTAAAACAAACAAGTAGCCATATCTTAAAGTAGGAAATAAATCCAATTGTAATTGATATAATCTGGGAAGCTCCTCTTAAAGGAGTCAATCATGAGATCATGTCTGAACCTTTGAGACAATCAAGTCTGTCTCATTGGGAAAGATAGAATATTTGCGCGTATTATAAATGGTAAACATTGGATTAACCATTGTCTAGGAGCCTAGGGTCACTTGTTGGTAAACCTCGGATTGATCATGTCGAGGATCCTTTAAGGGGATTGAGCTTTGTTACTCTGCCCTTGCATGTAGATTGGATCATAGACGGTTCCCCTAGTTGTATTTGTTACTGTTGGTAACCTTAGCGTCCATAAACTTAAGATTATTTCCTAAGGTGATGGTGAAGGAAGGGTCTCACTGTACCTGAAACAGACATCGACTAGACTCACTTGGACTCTCTGGGGGGTTCTCTTCACTCGAGATAGTTTTGTGAAGAAACTTGTGCTAGTCTGTTTCATTACGCAGGTTGTCGGGGTAACTGTTCCAACTGCCCTTTCTGTATTAAATTCTATGACGTTGGATTTCATCACCAACTAGTGTTTTCGGTACGAAAAGTTACTGTTTTTGTGTGGTTTTAACTCTTAGATTTTTTAGGCGTGTGATTCAATTGTTTAGTTTTTTAGAGACTTTAGGTGGTTTTATTGAGATTTTATTTGTTTGCTTGTGAGCAATTAAATATTTAATCGTGGCTGAATTACCAAGACAATCCCATAGACTTCGGGGGCAACCTCCCGAGTATACACCAAGCTAGCTTGAAGGGCTACGAGCTCTTGTATCACCTAGTGACAGTAGAGTTGGGTCACCAGCAGCCAGAGATTCTTCCTTTATTGTTCATCCTGATTATCAAGTATAGATAACGGAGTATATTTCTGAGCCAATTTCACTTTCTGAAGTTATTGGTAGTTTTTATCCTACTAGTGAATTAGCTTAAGAACGTGAAATTTATGATCCTGAAATTGAACCTGCGCCTACTCCAACTTCAGGATTTGCTTCTCCAACTTCTAGTGGTCTTGGTTCACCTAGGGTAGGAAGTATCATTACCCAAAATCTTCCTTCTGGACTCATTTCTATTGAAGAACTTGTTAGTCTAGACGAAGATATAACTCTCTCTGAAAATCAACTGACTTTAGAACTTAGGGAGAGTGAATTAATTTTCTACAGTCCTTTTAGGAGTGACGCTTGTTACGTATCATTGACAAACTTTTTAGAAAACTCGGGTCTTAGTTTTTCACCCCCTCGAATTCCTTTTCATCTTATGCCCAGAGGTTATTATCCTCCTTTGAATATGTCGAGACGGTCATCTATGTTTTTCCAAACACCGGAAACATTTTTATATGGCAGTCCTTCTGTTCCTTCAGGGTATCAGTCACTCAATGGTACTTTCTCAGGAGTGTCTCCTCGACCAATTGAACATGAGATATCAACTGGTAATAACAGAACTCAACCGTCGAGCGTAGAAGAAATTCTTATGATGTCTGGTACTATTCCAAATCTGCAACCTCAAGGTAGTTAGTTATCGCCTGGGGGGAAACCTCAAGGTAGTCAGTTATCGCCTGGGGGGCAACCCCAAGGTAGTCAGTTACTGCCTGGGGGGCAACCTTAAGGTAGTAAATTACCGCCTGGGGGGCAACCTCAAGGACAGGTACATACCGTCAGGATAGTACATACCTCAAGGTCACCCCCAGACTCAGTACATACCTCAAGGTCACCCCGAGACTCAGTACATACCTCAAGGTCAACCCCACTATCAATATATACCTCAAGGTCAACCCAGTTTCAGTACGTGCCTCAAGGTTATCAACCTCAAGGTTAGTACCCAACTCAAGGTTTCCAACCACCTTTTTTCCAACCATTTGTACAAGGAACTGGAAATGTACCTCTCAATTATCAGCGTTACGCTTAACCCAGTTATGGTCCTCAATATGCTCAACCTTTTATGGGTCCATACCCCATAATGAACATGGTGTGGGATCCATCCCAATAGACTTTACAGTTGAATGTGGAATTATCAAGTCAACCTGGACAACCTTTGGTTTCTGGTCCAACCCAACAACCTGTCCAGCCTGATGTTCAAACTTCTGCACTTGGTGTAGTTCATTAGTCTGGGCCTAGTTCACCTCGAACTCCGCCTCAAACTGTTGCTGCAACTACTGCAACTTCTGTTCAATCTACCCCACCTACTTTTGGAGTATTGGCAGCTCTGGTTTTACTGTTCCTACATCAACTCCTCAAGCCTCTTTACCATAGTCAGGACCTACAGTTCAGACTTCGGTTCATATGCCTGTAGGATAACCTGGTCCAAGTACGGTTGTCACAAGTCAACCACAATTCACTTATCAACCGTACTAGGGATAGTACCAATTTGGTCCTGCTGTGCAAAACCCAGTTTATCAGTATCAATTGTACCCTGGATATACTTATCAGCAACCTCAACAACCCCAGTTTGGTTTGGTTAATCCTGGTTTTCCGAGAGGATATAATATTCCCAATGCAAATCCAATTCCAGGTTATCCTGGATATCCCCCTACTGGGGCTGGTCTTGTTACCCAAGGTCTTCGAGACCCTAACCGTCAGTTACCTTTTATTGCAACTTTGGATTTACCTAATTTCTTGCACCTTACGAACGATCCAATTAACTATCTTCTGTATTGGCCGCCAATGCCTAATAAGTTGCCCAGTGATATCCCAAAGTTTGAGGGTAAGTCAGGAGAAGATCCATCAAATCATGTGATGACTTATCACCTTTGGTGTGCATCTAATTCCATTATTGATGATTGAATTCACTTACGTCTTTTTCAACGCACTCTGATTGGTCTTGCTGCCAAATGGTACAACGAGTTACCACGAGGCTCTTTTTATAATTTTAGTCAGCTAGCCACTTCTTTCTTAACTCACTTTTAGTTGCCTGTCAGATACGAAAATGGCACGAAATTATTAACTTCAATAAAATAGTAAACGTCCACATATATTTCAGATCATATTCATGAATGGCGACGTAGAAGACGTTTAGTGAAAGTTTTTTATTCCGGATCAAATTTTAGCAGAATGGTTTGTTAATTCATTATTACCTAAAATCACTGAAGATATAGCTAAGGCAGGAGTTGTTACTGAAGAGCAAGTAATTACTCAGGCTCAGTACCTTGACCTCGTTTATACGCAGTCAGGTACTTCACATGAAAAAATCCTCGACCTTCCGAAACACAATCAAATAACTGTAGCTCCTTTAGGGTCTCATGCCGATGATGGTATGATTGGTTCAGTTAGTACCAAAAGAAAGAAGAAATTTTCCAAGAAATCTTCTTTTATTATAACTTTACTAGATTCCCTGACAAGAGACTCTTCCACGGAAATTTCTGCCGATATCCATGTCGTAGAATCATCTACGGCCAAATCAAAATCTGGCGTAAAAAGAAAGGGAAGAAGAAAAATAAACAAAACTCAAAAGAGAAATCAGATAAAAATGAATTTACTGACGAGAAACGTAAACCTCGCTATCCTTGTCTCATTTGTGACAAGGAGAATTTTACAAGAGACTACCCACGTCGAGCCGAGGTTTCGAAAATAGTCCAAGGTTCTCAAACGCCTGTTGTCTTGAAGGATCCTTTTCCTAGTCAAGATAGTAAGATGATTGGTTCTTCCTCAAATGCCTCAGAAGAGCCCATTATGATGATGTCCCATGTCAGGATTGTGACGTGATCACAATATTATGATAGTAAAAATCTTTTTGGTGGTAAAAAAGCAGAATCTTCTAATTCAAACCCATCAACTTCAACTCCTTCTGGTTATGATCTGCTACAGATAGAAAAACCTAACCTTGACTTAGTAATCAAACCGCCTGCTAAAGGTATACTTCGAAAGTCAGCTTTCAATCCACACGCGAGAGCTACTCAGAATTATAACATTGTTGAAGACTTAGCTATTTCCCCTTCAGCAATGTCGGCTTTCGAGGTGCTGCAATCATGCCCAGCACAGCGTAAATTACTATTGTCAGCTATAGGAGCTGTTGATATTCAGGATTCGAACCTCATAATCTTCAATTTAGAGAATAGTACACCCTGCCTACCTCATCAAATGGCTTTCCAGATTCTAGTGTTAGTCAAAAACAGACCTTGCTTTCGGACTGTAATTGATGAGGGAGCTTCTATGTGTATTATGTCGATCCAGTGTTGGAGATCGCTTGGTTCTCCGACACTCAATCAGTCCCCGACGATTCTAAAGGCTTTTGATGGCCGAGGGTTCCATCCTTTTGGCATTTTGCAGGATTTACCTATAAGGGTTGAAGGCAAAACTGTAAATCTAGATGTGGAAGTGGTTGATGCCCCTCTAGATTATAACCTTCACTTGGGTCGCAGTTGGTCTTATTCTATGACTGCTATTGTTTCATCAGTCTTTCAGTTTATCAAGTTTCCTCATAATGGAAAGATCGTTACAATGGACCAGCTGACTTATTTTTCATCTGAACTAGCCTCTTTAGATAGTATTCAACATGTCGGTAAAATAGCTATCCCTTACAAGGATGTTGGGGTAGGTTTGATTAAAGATTCTGGTTTGCTAGGAACTTTTTATTTTCCTCTTCCTAACGTATCGCCTTCTATTGCAACTATTCATATGATTTAATCGAACACTATTGCTTTTTATGATCCTTGGATCGTACCTTCCGATTCTGAGGTGGATTCATTTGGTATTCCTTTGAGTCCCTTTGAAATTGCATATCAGGTTGTACAGTCGTTTTCTTACTCTTGTTCAACTGAAACTGATCCAATGAATGTGGTCCATGGGGAATCACTTTCAATATCAATCTCAGCTTCAACAACATTTTCTGATCTTGTTCATACTAATGAGCAGATTCGTGAACTTTTGTCTGTTGATGATTTACCATGGGAATATCTTCATCATCGATCTTCGTTTTTACCTGAGCTTGATCATTTTGAAAATGATTTTTCATCTATTTTTACCGCTGACTATGTCAAAGAACCACAAAATCCATTGCAACATCCTGATTTTGAGTTAAATTTGGGAAATATCTCTTGAACGGTTCCTATTGACATTTCAGTTAAACCCATAATTATTGAAAACATTCATATAGGTGCTTCCTGTACGGATGATGAAATCCAAACTTATAAAGCCCTATTTCAAGAATTCCACGACGTGTTTGCCTGGTCATATGAAGAAATTCTAGGAATCAATCCATCAATTGTTGTCTATGAAATTAAAACTTACGCAGATGCTAAATCTGTCCGGCAACGTTTGCGTCAGATACATCCACGAAAATTTGCTGCTATTAAAGTTGAAGTTGAGAAATTACTTCGTGAAAGTTTCATTTATCCAATTCCCTTAACGGATTAGGTATCGAATATTGTTATTGTTAACAAAAAGTAAGGAACGATAAGAATATGTATCAATTATAGGGATATTAATCGAGCTTGTCCTAAAGACAATTATTTAAACCCCTATATCGATCAAATTATAGATGATTGTGCCGGCAGTGAAATGTTCTCCTTTATGGATGGTTTTTATGGTTACAATCAAATCAACATACACCCTGCTGATCAACCTAAAATGACTTTCATTTGTCCATGGGGGACGTTTGCTTATTGAAAATTACCTTTTGGATTGAAGAACGTTGGAGAAACGTTTCAGAGGGCTATGTCTTACGCATTTCATGACATTAAGCACATTGTGCAGCCTTATCTTGATGATTTACCTGCCCATTCTTTACGAAGAGCCGATCATCTCACTCATTTACGAGCAATCTTTATGAGATGTAGGCATTATAGAATAAGACTGAATCCACACAAATGTGTTTTCTGTATAGAAACGGGTTGTTTACTGGGATTTGTTGTTTCAAAAGCTGGCATTTGTGTCGATCCCTCGAAGGTTGAAGCTATCGTCAAATTACTTCCTCCTTCGACTCTTCACCTACTCCAAAGTTTGCAAGGGAAAGCAAAATTTTTACATTGTTTCATTCCTAACTATGCCAAGATAACAAAAGGTTTTACCAGGTTGTTGAAACAAAATACTCCATTCTTTTGGGATGAGATAGCTGACAAATCTTTTGATGCACTTAAACATGCGTTGACCCATGCACCGTTATTGCATCCTCCTAACTACAACCAGGATTACTTTTTGTACCTCGCTGCTTCTCATTCCACCATTGGGATGGTTTTAGTTCAGGAAGATGAATTCAACAGTGAACATGTGATTTACTATCTTAGTCGAGCCCTGAATGCAACTGAGCTTAAATATTCGCTTGTGGAGAAACTGGCCTTGGCGGCTGTTCAAGTTGTCTAAAGATTTCATCACTACATCTTATTACGCAAAACCACGGTAATTTCAAACTGTAACCCTGTGACGTATATCTTTACCAAACAATTGCTAGGGGGAAAGTATTCCAAATGAATAGTTATCCTGCAGGAATTTGACTCGGAGTTTGAAAAATCCAAGGCAAAGAAACCTTTGGTTTTTGCGGAACTGATGTGTGATTTCCCACGTACTGATATTGAAACAACGGTGGAAGAACCCATTGCAGATGAATCCTTTTTTCTTATTAGTACTCTTGATCCATGGTATGGAGATATTATTGTTTATCTCCAAACCCAATCTTTTCGGCCTGAAATCTCACGATCTCAACGATGGAAAATACGTTTCCAATCCCAACAATACAATATTATTGGAGATACACTCTATCGTCATGGGGCGAATTCTGTTTTCAGACGTTGTCTAACTCATGAAGAAGCTCAAAAGGTTCTGAATGACTGTCACTCTGGAGCATGTGGTAGTCATATGTCTAGGTATGCCACAGCCCAAAAGATATTGCGCGCTAGTTATTTCTAGCCATCCTTATTCAAAGATTGTATCTATGCAGTCCGGAAATTCCACAATTGTCAATTTTTTTATCATAAGATGCGTACTCCACCCGCTCCTCTCCACGTAATAATTGATGTTGGTCCTTTCGCAAAGTGGAGTATTGACTTTATTACATGTAACCCTCACTCAGCTAAAGGGCATGCGTATATCATCCTTGCGGTAGATTATTTTACTAAGTGGGTCGAGGTGATGCCTACATTTTCGGCAGACAGCAAAACTGCTGCAATTTTCATTTTCAATCATATAATTGCTAAATTCAGTGTTCCTCAAACTATTATTATTGATCATGGGAGTCATTTTCGAAACATTATGATGATTGAACTGACAGATCAACTTGGCCTGTGTCACGATAGTTCTACTCCATATTATCCATATGCTAATGGTCTGGTTGAAGCTATCAATAAAGTTATAGTCACTATGATCCAATGAATCATTGGTATTCATAGGTCGAATTGGCATAACATGTTATTTTCAACACTTTGGGCATATCGAACCTCAGTAAAAACATCAATTGGTTTCACTCCTTTTTAATTGGTTTACGGTTTGGAAGCAGTGTTACCCATTGAATGCAAAATTTCGTCATAGCAAATAGCCATAGAATTACTCCCAGCCACTTCCAAAGAGGAGAAACATTTTTTGTACTTAGCACAACTAGATGAGAATTGGCGTGATGGTACATTAGAAATCGAAACTCATGCGAAACGAATAAAATCTCAGTATGACCGAAATGTTACACCTTGTAATTTTTCGGAAGGAGACCTAGTCTTACTATACGATCAAGCAAACGATAAACTAGGGAATGGAAAATTTGTACCTATGTGGCATGGTCCTTATATTGTTAAGTGAAAGCTGGCAAAAGGGGCCTATGAATTGGTAGATTTTGACGGTGTCTCTGTGGGTAAACCTAGAAATGAGCTTTATCTGAAGAGATATTATGCTTAAACCTTGGTGTGGAAATTTCTATTAGATTAGTTTATTTCTAGTTGGTGTGTTTTAGATTATAAATGTGTGCCTAGTTTAGAGAGTGTTTTTATCATTATTCCTGCTTATCTTGATTTTACTCTTGATATTGCAGATGTCGACGTCTCTTCAAACATAAATTGGTTTTGCTGATGGTGTTTGTCATAATACACGGAACAATTCTTCCGTAGCTTGGGTTATCTATTCACCCTCTGATGAGTTAGTATCTATGCATGGGGTAAACCTCGGTCAAACAATGAATGACATTGCAGAGTATAGTGCAGTGATTGAGTTATTATCTGGATCCATCTCATTTGGGATTCAAAGTTTGATTGTTAGGTTAGATTCTGAATTTGTTGTATTACAACTTAATAGGGTTTATGCCATTACAAATCCAGTGTTATTAAGATTATTTTTGAGAGTTTGTCTCTTGGAACGTGAATTTGATTACATTGAATATCAGCATATTCCAAAATATTTAAATACATTAGCAAATGCAGTTGCTTCTCGTATGTTAAATAGACATTTGCAATAATCAAGACAGTAAATTTAAAAACATTCCATAACATGTTATACAAGATAGCCAATAATAGTGATATATCATAGGATAGAAGTGTGTCAAATATACATTGTCTTCGATCATAGGTTGAAAAACACCTTATGATCGGCAAAAATAATAGTACAAAAAGACATAAAATGTTGTGTGAGTCTACAAAAGCAATCATCCTATCCCTGTGATGATCACGATAAGAAACCACTGCTCGGGCCACCCTACAAAGGAACCTCCTAAAAGGTCCTGGGACCCAAATCACATATCGTTGTAACCTAAGTGGAATATCATCTATGCTAATCTCTAGAATATCTGTTGTCAAACACTCTAGATGATTCTCCAATTCAGTCAGGGTCTCTATAGATTGGTCTTGTGGGGCCGGCACTGCTGCAGTTGGGTGTCTCCTCTCATAAGGCTAGAGAGCAGCTAGTCATCGTGGACCCACATCTACATTTAAAACTTTTTATTATCAGTTTTGGATGATTTAATAAACAAGAAGAAAAAAATAGTTAAAACTTAGAAAGTGTTGAAAATGATTTTATCTTAATCATCCCACTGCTAACCTAGTGGAAGAGCCATGTCTGGGTCACCACGATAATCCATCCCAGCATATGGAAAATCCTGAATCACAAAAATTTGGTTCTTCAACCAACGAAAATACTCAGGTGGAAATCGAACAACCTCTGAACCCTCCTCAGGATGATGGGCCATCACTACAACCCAATGCATTATCTTAGGCTCTCGAGGAAGACCAGCCTCAACAAAAATTTGTTGTGGGACCAACATAGGTACCCTCTCTATACCAAAGCTCACAACCAGGAAACCATATCTAAATCTTTTTAGTTTTCCGTTATTTGCTCTAGTTAGTTGGCCTTTTACATTTGCCAACACAGTCTCGCACCAGTTGAAGATGGTACCTCGATAACAGTATATTGTCATTCGCATTTGGGATCCGGTAGCTACATGCAATGCTGCACTCTTGCATAGTCTAGTGATAGTGAATGCAATAACCTTAAGTTTAGGACGGGAGATAGTTTTAATATCGATCTGTTTTTCCTCTATTTGGTCATTGCAAAACTCCAATCAAAGGCTAGCGAAAGATTGGCCACCTGGCCTAGTCCCGAAAAGAGATAATCGTTCGCCTCTCTTGGGCAAACCAGTCAACAAATATATGTCCTCTGGCTCAATTTCGAGCCAGTGGCCACCAATTATGAAACACTGGTCCTATATGTTCCACCTGTCTATCAGCCATTGCAAGAAGTCTACTTGGGCCCTCATGTTGGGTATGGCCCAGAATTTAAATAGTCTGCATTCTTTTAATGCCCGTATTGTAGGTGGATGAATTAATGTGGCAAGATCCACATCCTCATGCTCGTGTTCCCGCATAATAAGAATTTTGTATGTCCTACATTGCAAAAAAGACGTATTAGAACAATTTAGTTCAAAAAAATTTGGGCGGAAATGGAGAAAATTGAAATTTTAAAACCTATTTCGCTGGGTCCGCACTTGCTGGTTAGGGACAGTGCATAGGTCCGCACTCGTCATAAGCAACAGGTGGGGACCCCCAACTTTTTCCTTTGTAGGGGGTCCGCAGGGGCCGCATGTTGCACCTGCGGACCCCTGCGAGCGTTTTTCTAAAGTAAATTCTCCTCAAAAAATCAATTTTAAATCCTAAAAACGAAATGTAAACGGTTGAAATGCAAGATAGGGATTATGTGGATTACCTCGAGCTAATGGTTTTCGATTTCAACGGACGGATTTTCCGCAATTGTCACAGGAAGTTTTCTACCCAAAAGCTCTCACTTCTCACTTTGAAGTCAAACGGTAAAAATGAATTTACAAAGGCCCTTTTTATAAGCTTTTTTGAATAAATGAATTTTTAATTTATTTATTTTTTACTTCATAAAGGTAACTTTTTGATGCATTTTTATTTATTTTAAATAGGTATGAGCAATGTTTTGAGTTTTTGTGCAGAATATTGGATTTTCAAGGATAATTGATCATTTTCAACAAAGAGCATACTTTTTCACTTTTTCGGACTCTTCCAAAATTTACGAAAAAGTAAAACATTGGAGTCCTCTTTAAGCTCTTTTCTAACTCGTAAAATATGAAAAGATTGTCGAGTTTTTCCCTTTTAAACTCGTTAAATAGAATTAAAAAGGCAGTCCACTTACAACTCTTTTTTGACCATATAAACATGAAAAGATCGCCAGACTTTTGTCGTTTCAAGTTCGATATTGGTTTTAAAACGACGTGTCTTCGATCGCTTTTTTACTTTTTCGGATCGGTGCCACTAACTATGAAAAGTACTCCTTGATTGTAATGGTCAAGCGGTTCTCTCAATTATTATTTTATACTTTTTTGGGCTTGGGAGACACAAATTTACGAAAAAGGACACCCATGGAGTTTCCTTAAGCTTTTCTTCTGACTCCCTAAAATTGAAAAACACCACGTTTTTCCTATACTGGACTCGTTAAAATTTAATAGTAAAGGACCTATTCGATTTTAAACAGGAACGAACCACTCCTTCTTAGGGTTCGAATTTTAAACTAAGTTGGACTCATCCGAAGGATGAGCTTATAACCAAGCAAATATTATCCTCCTCAAGCTTGTCAAAAATAAAGAGGTACTTGCCAGAAATGGTGGGGGAAAAGAGAGAAAATGAACCTGTTTGTTATACTTTGTGTTTTAGAAAAGCAGTTAACCACTCTTGAACACGACACTTTTACCTGGTTTGGGAAATCCTTTGCCTAACAGTTAATCAAACAATATTGAAAGTCTTCAGCTGGTTTCTGGGTATTAGCTTTGGGTCAATTGTCTCCAAACCATCTGCAGTGTCGTTGTGTGTTCAAGAGGTTAGTTCAAATAAACCATTCATTTGCAAAATATCCATCATCCATTTTTACCATCCCTGAGTTAGTCCTTGCCAAATATATTTCTTCAAAACTTGATCTATGATTTCGTGTTGTGGGCTTGCCTATGACAGATTGTTTTCTATCGACTTCAGCTCATTATCTAGAAAGATGATCTAGAAATCATCAGTACCTTGGAATCATCATGCCCTAATGGCAGGTTTCTCGCCTTCAACGACATGTTGCATCATTGACCTTCGATCAAAGGATTCTATGATATGTTCGACATCAGCTCATTTATTCACATTTTATGGATTGTACTGAGTACTTTGAGAGCCATTGACATTACTGGTGGTTTCTCTCACACTTGTTAACAGTTCACATCATTGACTGGTAATCAAGTGGTTTCTACCATGTTCGACTTCGACACATTCATTCACATGGATAGAATCATACTAGTTCGGGAAGCAAAAATCAAGACCCTGTATCTAGTTTCTACCATCTAGGCTGCGAGGAATTTTGTTTTTCATTATACAATGGACTATTCATAAACAGATGGTTGCACCCATACTGTGTCTACATATGTCTATACTTGTGATAAATTACAAAATCATTCCTGTATCGGAACAGTTTAGTTAGTTTTATAGTCAGTTTTGATCTGAGCATGGGAATGCCTACCTCAACGATGATATGTTCACATATATATATTTTGCATTGAATGTTTTTATAGGTTCCGACGGGGTGTCCACAAGATGATCCTTGAAATGATAAAGTACTTCACTCTTCTTAGATGACAAATTCTATCTTCATCTATTACAGACTTCACACTTTAGGGGGCAATCTGTTGCACAAAAATTGTCACCTTGACATTCGGCAATCTGTGTGAGTCCATCACCACTCATACTATCCTCCTTTGCAAGTCTTAAGCCTCAGTTCTTCATTTGAAGCCTTGAAAATAAGAGAAAGCCCTTAAAAGTCTCCACAAATCTAGTTCCACACTTTCTCTTAGCATTGCCTGCGGTCCCGCACCCAATGGTCATGTCCCCTGCACACCTGACTGCTCTATCTCTGTGTTATGGGTGCAGACCCCTGTAAAAGTTAAAAATGCACAAGTATATTCTTAAAAACTCACTTTGAGTCATTTCTGGAAGCTTCTAGAAATAATCTTGAGGTGACAAGTTCGCTCTTTTAAGGTTCATGCATCCCATACCTTAAGGAGCTAACCCCTTGATGTGAGGAGCTTATTCCTTTGAAGGAGGACTCTATCCCTTCATAGGTGGACCTGTAACCTCCTTCCTTTGCACTATAAAATGAAGCATTGGGCTGGTTACTTGAGAGGTTGAAAGTTGAATATTTTTGAGGTGAAATGCTGCTGGAACTTAGTCTTCCTAATTGAGCCTTTGTGAGGAGATATTACATACCTCTTTGATCTCATTTTGAAGAGTGTGAGGCTTGTCAAAGTAAAGGAGATTCCTGTTTCGGACCCTGGGAAGAGCTTGTACAACATCAAGGCACTAAAGGTTGTAAGGTTCTTCTATTTCAAAGTTAATACAAATAAGTTTATTTTTCTCAATAAGTTGTGTTTTATGGTTTATTTTATGGATTCCTTGATCACCATAATGAACATGATTTATGATATTAGCTATGCAGGTGTTATTTAATGTGTGCTTGTTTGTGATTGCAGGTTCCCAAAAGGAAACTCTTTCGAACGATTCAAGGATGGCTGCTACACACTAGCGTTGGACTTAAGGTAGGGTCTAACCACCTCTATAGTTTTTATTAATGAATCACAATATGTTTAGAGAAAGGTAAATTTGCTTGTCCTGCTTTTTGCTAGATATCTTTTGATACTAGGAAGATCGGCCTTGTCCGCAAGATCGATTTATCTGGCCAACACCAAGTGCTCATTTTTAGAGGTAATTGTCTCAGCTTCAAAACCTTATCATTCATAGGGGGTGGGGTAAATTTGATTTTTTTGTTGGTTGGGTCATGCTTATTACCTTTCGAGGTGGCGATAGTGCCCTATCACTCTAGTATTTGAACTGGATGTTTTTCAGTAAGAAAAAACCATATTATATAGTGCTTTGCAACTAATTTTTTGGGTTAAGTGGGGACTTGGAAGTTACATCATTAAGAAATACTCGCAAGCATCATCTAGTTATAAACATGACGACTGGAAAGTTTTGGTGTTCTCCACCGTATCTTGCTCAATGTCGCCTTGGCTGGAGTGAGGAGTAAGTGGAAACCCTCTTGGTCGTGGAAGGACAATTATTTTTTTAACAAACATTGAAACCTTCAACACATACAACTCCATATTGCTTCTTATCCACCATTCAAAGGCATATCACTTCATGTTAGAGTGGATATCCCTACAAGCTATGAGAGCAATGGTTTGTGCTTTTGGTATATTTGGTCATATATGACATAATTCTAATGCACATAGATTTTATTATTTATCATCTTATGTAATTTACTTTTCAACTCTACCAAAATTGCCTTTTGTACATTTCTCATTTTAATTTAAATTGAGTTGTATTATTTTATTCTATTTTAAATGCACGAGATGAAATATACTCATCTTAAAATTGTTATTTATCACACTTTATAAATTAAAACATTTTATTTATTCATTTTATACATTTTTGATAGTTAGAAAATAGAGTGTGTCAAAATTATTATATTTTTTATATGTAATTTAGGTGTTTGTAAATTAGATAATATATTAAAAATAATTAAATGATATTTTTTTGATATGTTTGTTAAAAGAAAATGCTTATCCCCAATTTCTTCGTGATAAAATATATTTATTTTAAGGTATTTTTAGGTTAATAAAATGACCCCTTCATTATGCACGTCATGAATATTCATATTACATTTTAGTCATTGTTATTTTAATTTTTTAACTTGAAATATTGGAAAAACAATGCAAAAAAATAGGATTAGGATTGATAAACATTTGTATTACTACATCTACTTGATTTTACTTCATTCCATTTATTATTTTAAACTCAAAGGAAAATAAAAAGTTATAATGGACGTTATTAATTTAATTGTCTCTTTTATGTTATCACATAATTAAGACCAATTCCATAATTACGCCGTAAGGCGTTTCCATTTGAAATCAACTCTCCTCTATGCCTACCTGTCATCTTGTAAGCCGCACTATTATATGTTAGACGATTGCAACAATTTCAGCCGTTGATTCAAATGTTGTCGAAACAGTTTGGGCGTTTCATTTCGCATCGGGTCGGCGGGTCGAACCTGTTTCCATACCCCTTATTGCGTTACAGAGAATATTTTGATTATCTTGGGTTTTGGTATTGGGGATGGAGGAGAACAACAAAGTTACAGACACCCATTTGACATCGGCAGCAGCTTTTGTGGAAGGAGGTGTGCAGGACCCTTGTGATGATGCTTGCAGCATCTGTCTTGAGCCCTTCATGGATGATGATCCCGCTACGGTAATGTTTTTTTCCAATTCATGTGGTTTATGTTTGACTGATTCCATTGTTTGCATTTGATTTTGGGTTTCAGATATATGTTATGGGTTCTGAGCCATTGGATTTGGTTCAATCAAGGGCGAAGATAGGTATTTTGGTTGGTGAATTTTGTTCTGCCTAGATGGGCTTTGGTTACCTTAACTGACGTTAGATCTGATCGGTTGTTTCAGGTCACTAGCTGTAAACTAGAGTACCATTTGCAGTGCATACTTGAATGGTGAATTGCTTCATGAAATTTGTTCGAGTCATTGAGACTATCCATATATAAATTGGTATTGATGTATAGCTCTATTCCAAGAGGCCTGCATGGTCTGATATATGCTAAAAGTTGCCCTTTTCTTAATCAGGGCTCAAAGAAGTAAGGAATGTCCTATGTGCTTGCAAACCCTCATCTTGAAGGATCCTGCAAGGTATGTTTGGAGATTTTTTTTATTCGTTTGCTGTGATATATGGTAAAATTTGCCGCATCATTCCCAAACCCTCTCTTTTTAGTATATCAGACAAAGGTCTGTTCTGTTCCACTCCATGGCGGGCTTTATCCA
>APFE030247358.1:0-29978 GCA_000404065.3 Pinus taeda | reverse complement strand
TTTAGTTATAGCACATCGACTTTCAACAGTCCAAAGTGCAACTATTGTGGCAATTGTGTCAGGCAGTCGGATAATTGAAAGCGTACTCATGAGGAATTGTTGAAAAATAATGGTATCTATGAATCTCTAATTTGAAGGCAATTGCAAGGATCAAAAACTAAGAATTAAGTTTTCTTAGCCCGAACGAACATGGAGAAAACTACCCGAGCTGAGTCTCAGAAGTCCATACTACATTGATGGCTAATTACATCTATTCTGAATCTCTAATACTAGTCACCGACACAGAAATTTGACGATTAACAATTGTTAGATGATCCTTTCTTATAATTTGATGGAAGGAAATCTGGTTGAATATTTCGTGTATTTGTGGTTGTGTCCTGGACTTATTGCAAATCGTGTTTACTATTTCTTTTATACTTAAAGAAGATAATGCTCTTAAAATCACGGGAAACATACATTGATCTTCTTGTGCATGGACTGGTAAGAGATGTAATATATGGTTAATTCAAACTCTCAACTTCTCCATCTTCCTTAACCCATCACATTGCCTTCCAAAATATTCGAGGAAAAAGTTACCAAAACTGGTTTAGAGTGCCAACCAATGAAAGGCTGATGAGAAAATATCACTAGAGAATATAACTGTCTTGGCTGAAGAGCATGTTGCTAATTGCTTTTAAATTGTTGAATCCATTACAATGTAGTCACTGAAACTAAGAGTAAGTACCTTTCCAACATAGATTGTCTTTTAATTTTCAAATATGGTCTTCCAAGTTTCAATAGAAAAATATTTGATAGATTTTGAAAAAATACACATAGTAGATGACATCAAATACGCTAAATAAAATAATATTAATTCATGAACAATATGATGGCTATCTTTCAAAATCTAAATTTGCATTACATTTATAATCAGGTTGTTATGGTTACTAGTGGTTGGCCCTTACATGCTGCCCATCTCTCTTCCTCCAATTGTCTCCCATCACCAACACAAGAAGCAACACACAACATCCTTCTTTGCTTAGAAATTGTCTTGCATCCATTCCCAAGTATTTGATGATCTTGACACCCTGACTTTCTATAAATCACTCCACGACAAAAAACCAAATGTTCAAATGTTCAGACCTAAGTAACACACAACATCCTTCTTTGTTTAGAAATTGTCTTGTGTCAATTCCCAAGTATTTGATGATCTTCACACCCTCTAGACTTGCTATAAATCACTCTAGAACAAAAACCAAATGTTCAGACCTAAGTAATAAATTGCAGCCTGTTACAAGCCCTTTGTGTTCACTACACCAAAAATAAACAGTGCAATTCTTATTTGCATGTCCTACAACATAGTGATAATCAGGTTGTTATGGTTACGAGTGGTTGGCACCATACAAGCTTCCCAACTCTCTTCCTCGAGTGGTCTCCCATCACCAATGCAAGACGTAGCAAGGGGCATCCTCCTTTGTTTAGAAATTGGATCACATTCATTCCCAAGTATCTGATGCTCTTCACACTCCCTCGCCTTGCTACAAATAACTCCATAAAAGACATCAACTGTCTATACAATTTTACATAGGTGAGTGAGCCTAATTTTATCTAGATAAACTTTGTTTTAAGGATAAGTGACATCATAACCTCAAGCCCATCTACTATGGCCCCTGTACTATTCTGAAGCAGGTAAGAAAGTTTGTGTGAATTCATGCCATTTAGATTTTCCTTGCTAGCTTTGCCTCCACAATGTGGTTAATGTTAATCATCTCAAGCCCTATGAACCTCTTATTTTGGAAGAGGAAGTTCACATTTCCCACCCACCTAATAAAATTATGGATTTTCAGCAATTGTTGGAGGAAGACACACTACTAGACCTATTCTGACACAGGTAAGAAAGTTTGTGTGAATGCATGCCATTTAGATTTGCCTTGCTAGCTTTGCCTCCACAATGTGGTTAATGTTAATCATCTCAAGCCCTATGAACCTCTTATTTTGGAAGAGGAAGTTCACATTTCCCACCCACCTAATAAAATTATGGATTTTCAGCAATTGTTGGAGGAAGACACACTACTAGACCTGTGCACTTGCTCCACTTGTTAGCATTTGAGAAAGTGGGGTCACTTTTGCTAAAACAATGAAGAACTGATGTGCCACATCTGACAATCATTTATAGCTATTCTTAATAGTTAGTTGTAGGATAATAAAGGCATGGTTCATCTTGAGCACTATGCATTTTCAATTTATATTATTTCTTACTTAAAGCCGACTTTGTCAAAACTAATCAAATTTGATAAGTAAAATCTTATAAAATGCATTTGCTCGGAAACATAAGATACAAATGTTTTGGGAATCAATATTCTAATGCATTTTTATGTTTTTTTTCAAGTTTCCATCTTCAACATTTGATCGTTATGGCTTATCAATCAGCCAACCATATGATGGAGGGAGGCGGATTGAGGGGTCTAGCAGTTTCCAAATGGGAAAGAGGTTAATATCACCTCCAGATCTGCCAACATCTGCAGTGATTTGGGCCATCGAATCTAAGAGAACAAATTAATGACAACGTATGCACCTACATAATGGATTTTTATGTCATGATTCTTCTCGAATTTATGTCTTACGGCGTTTCCTTTGCAACATTTGGTGCAAATGCTAGTTTCTATTCCAACCCCTTTTTAGGACATGGTGATTAAGCCTCATAATCCAGAGTCTAATGTATTTTTTGAAATTATCATAAATATTACTCAAGTTAAAGAAATGGCATATACTTTCCTTACCAACTTGAGCAATTAATGTTTATATTGTAGGTATCTAATCATGGTTTTTTTGCACTCACTAAAAAAACCTAGTCATAATTTTTTTTTAATAAAACCATTTTTGAAAAATGACATATATACTCTTACATATAGACTGATTTGTATATATAGAAAAATGAATAAAGAAGAATGATCAAAATGGACATGATATCCAAAAATAAGTATTAATGTAAAAGAAGAAAAAAAGAATGTCAGACTCATTCTCAAAGTGTAAACACCACCTAATTTATTATTAATTTCTTAAAGTGTAGCAACCATCTATTTTTATTATCTATGCAATATCCACTCATATGCAAAATGTGTTTTATGGGTTACATCATTGCTCCTCTTTAGGAGGAAAGTGTTTGCACTTTCTTCATAAGATGAGAAAATGAGCGTTCAACACCTCAAGGGAGTTTTAGTGGTCTTGTGTAGTAATTTAATGTATAGGTGGCCTTCTATGTGAATTGTGTGGAAATGTTAAAAAGGCGGGTTGAAACTCTATGATATTATAGATTGGATGAGGGACCCATGCCTATTCTTCTAAGTGAGGAGGCTCATACAATTGAGCTTCAATGATATTGATGGTCTAGTGGATTTTAAATTATGCAAAAAGATCTAGTTTGAAGGTGTTCTCACTTGCCTTTTCCAAAACTAGGTACACAACATAGAAAATCGATTTTGGTTTATGATGACTTTATTCCCTAAACCATTATTTTTGAAAATATTGATAAACTTGATTGTCATCCTAGAATGGATAAACAACCTAAAGGTGATCTTAGGGAGATTTGTATTTGTAGTGCACACATTGAAGGGCTTGTGTAACTTGTATATGAACATAAGAGAGACATTAAATAGAAGATGCTTTAGTATTATCATTTTGATGCTAGTGGTAGGGACACAATGATCTTAGAGACAATTGTAGTTGAGACCAAAAATAAATTGCAAGGGGGAATGGACCATGCAAGCATGGGCAACTCAGTTATAACTATGTTTAAAGAAATGCAAAAAGGAGTCCCCTATTTTATTGTCAATGCAATTAATATAGAGAGTATGCATCAATGATTCACAACTTCCATTTGGCTACCTATATGTGGATGCAATGCTATAGAATAAACAAATTCATAGATAAGGAGTTTCCTTAGTGGTTTCCAGATGTCACTAATGAACCACAAATATCAGTAAAGGATAATGATGGTAGGTAGTCCAAAATGAGCCCAAACCTATCATTTTATGTTGTGATGTTCATGGTGTAGGGAATCAATATTACCATCTATGAAAATTGATATGTGATAATGAAGATTAGTTATGCTTGTGAAATGTCATGGGAATACCACTAATGAAGTTCATGACTATTGCTTCCCAAAGGCATCAAAACTATAGAAATAAATAACATATGCCCAATTTGTGGTTGAGCACCTTAGGCTGATTATATGAGACAACATATAATGAATTTGTCAACCCTTATAATAACTAAAGGAAATAACAAATAGTGTTGGAGATGTTGCAATGTATTGGACATCTTGTGTCGTTCAACCATATTTTCTTGTAGAAGATATTTACGATGCTTTAGCTACTGCTCTCGGCATGCTCACAAATCCAAATCTAGTGAAGGATCGTGCTCCCACAAAACCAAACACTGTTGAGTAAAAATAATATATGGCGAAGGTGCAATCCTTGGTGGGGGGAGAGCACTTGAATTTTGAATTTTTGGGCATGAAGGAAGAATTGATTACATATGGTTGGAAGTCTCATCACCACTTGCATTCACGTGTAAGTCAAAGGTGTCAAGAAATCGATAGAGTTGTGCAATTTTTGGGGAAAAAAGATGGTGTGGATGTCAAAATATCAATGCTATGTATAACCATCCATAACAGTGTGTGTTGGGATGGGTCCCATGAGTCAGTTTTGGGGTTAAGATAACCCAATTTTTGGTACAATTTTTGTAAATAATGTAAAGTCTCAGCGACTTGTGGATGCAGAGTGTGTAGATGAATAGGAGTCGAAGAAGTTTAGCCCCTTGTTTTATGTAAAGTTTGAGTATTATATGAAAAAGGCTATAAAAAAGTGTGTCTTAGAGAGTCTAAGGCATAATTTATAATGGATGGGAAGCGATGTCGAAGAGAAGAGGGTAAGATAGAAGAAATACTCTGTAGCTGAGTGCGCAGAGGCCTAGGTAGAGTCCATAGCTGAGTGCGCAGACCCCTGCAGCTGTGTGCACAGGGTAGTTTTGAGTCTATAACCTTGAATTGAAGATCAATAAAGACAATTTCTGAAGAATTAATGCATATTTATGTTTATTTCTGTTAATGCTATATGTTGTAGATGAATGATGTGTTTTATGGAATAGTGATTGAATGTTACACGATTCTCTTGAATAAGTGTTAATGATGTATGTAATGCACGTTTAAGTATTTTCGAGAAGACTGATAAATTCTCTGATGTTTACTAATAACTTAAGTAAATTTGCGCAAACTGATGAGCCTCGGTATTGCAACAAGAATGCTGCAACTCCCAAGGCTACCGACTTTAATTATCAACCCGGGGTTCGTATAAACTTAAGAGGTGTCGGACCTATATGTGCGGCATACAATATGTCCTTCATTTGTTGTCATGATTTAATTGAGTGCATGTACTAAAGTCAAATCTTAAACTAATTGCAGAAAATGAAATGTTCGAAATGGAACCTTAACCTATTGCAAGAAAGAAAGTATAAGGAAAGAGACGGAAATTCAATGCTAAATCACACCATTTCCTAATTAACTGCCAAGAAACTATGCTTTGCAATAATGCTAAATTATCATGAACCAAATGCTACTACCTAAGCATGGATGTAAGAAGCATCAAATATCACTAATGTGCAAGTAAAGGGACTGAAATAAATATGTTTTTGTCTTTTTGTCTTTTCATGCAAAATCAAGTATGCAAACTAATTTCCTTTGGTGATGTGGTAGGTGAATTAAGGTTGTTGGAGGTTGGATGGAAGGGTTAGGAGATGGTTGGATGGTGTGAGAGACCCTTGGGAGGATTTTGGTGACTTCCTAGAGGTTTTCCATCAATTCGGCCTCAAAACAGGCCATTTCAGGAAAACCTACAGGATGTACTAGAAACCTACATGATGGTCCTGTAGGAATTACAATGAACCTACAAGATACAGCCGAGAGAAAAATGTGAGGTGTTGGAGGTGACGTGAGACCTAGGAAAGGTGTGTGATGGGTGGAATGGAGTGGGAAAATTCCTAGGATCACTCAGAACTCAAAACCAAAATTGGGAGATGGATGGATTTGCTCAAAAAGCTTGGAGAAGTTTCCTTGTGAAATGATGAAATTGGTGAGGGATTAATGACCAAGAAAATCAAATCCAAATTGGATGGGAAATTTTATGTTATTAACTAGGATTTCTTAGGTCCCTATTCCAAGTGGAATCATTCAAAAAGATCTATGTTAACCCATGCAAAAAAAATGAAAAACATTACTAGTCGAAAATCTAGAAATTCGAGAACTAGTGAGCTAGTAAATCTAAAAAATGCCTAAACAGATCAAGTGAAAATTCAATGGGGTAATTTTTGAATGAACTATAATGTTTTTGTGATCTAATTCAAGTGGAATCAACTCTACTGAAGCTTGTTAGCATGCTCTAAAAAATAGCAGAAATTTATTGTTCTTTGCTAAAAAGGAGGTCCAACAATATAGATTTGGGAATAAGAAGAATAATCCAAGCAACTCAATGATTATTATGAACTTCCAAAGATTTTCCAAGGATTAAATAATCCTTGTTATCCTGCAAAAGAACTTACATCAACCATTTAACTCAATCCTACAACAAGAAATCATTAATACTAAATGCAAAAATACAAAGAAATAAAAACTAGAGATGCATGTGAATAAGCAATGAAAAGAAGGAAAGAAAATGATACAAAAGGGCTCTGAGGTTCCTAGGATGGCCAAGCCCATGGAAACTCAAAGATCTATGGAGGAGAACAAGATTTAGAAGCTAAACATGACACCAATCTTCATTATTTTCATCAATAGAATTACATCCCTACAAAAAAATACAATGGAGCTGCAAAAGTACAAGCTCTCTCCACAATAACCATAATGAAAATCTCTCCCTAGAGGCAAATTTGACTTGGTACTTATACAAAATGATTAGGAATCATTCCCCATGAATGGAGGAAGCTTTCCCCACCAAAATCCCTTGATTAGTGGATTTGGTCCCTTGATTAGTGGAACACATTCCTAGATTTTCTCAATCATTGGAGTTCCACAATTTGTGCCATAATTCCATAATATCTTGTTGACTTATTATTTATTGTTGATACTCTAGTAGTAGGGAACAAGTCCATAAATTATCTCCTCCTCCAACTCTTCATAATCTACCCAATATTCTCATAATATTCCACAAAAATAAATAATATTAGGCACAAATATTCAATTATTCATAAACATTCCTAATGAATATATTAAAGTTAAAAATAAATTATCTAATGCAAAAACAGAGGTTTAATGTACTGAAGGATGGTTATAGGCCTTAATTTATGTTTTAAATTAGAGGCATGAGCCTTAATTTATGTCTAATTTAGAGGCCCATCACGAACCCTAATTTAGGACTGCTCTCTGATGCGTGTAAGTAGGTGAATAAATTGTTAAAGGTCCACAAAGACGGATCGTAGACCTTCGCGAAGGTCTAAAGGCTACTGTAACATAATTCAACAATGTGCCCTAAGAGTGTATCGATCTGTACGCGGGAATATCTGAGGTGTTGGAAGACACCACACTAGTTTCTGGATGTGGGAACTTGGTTCTAGCATCCCCCCATACTACTTCGCGTGAGACTGCATCCTGCACTATGAGGGTTGTTGCCGAAAGGTCCAGTAGGGTAGGGTTTTGTTGGTTGGCTTAACTAACTCTAAACCTAGGTCAGGACCCCTTAAGCCAACAAATGGTTTTGTTGCCGAGACCGGGATCTACTTGAAAGAAATGTGTGATGTCACATCACTAGAATCTAACCAAGAAAGAAATTGAAAAGTGTTTGGATCGGAATATTCACGAGTTCGTGGTGCAAGAAAACAAGAATCCATGTCTGTCAAAGGAAAAGTGGTTAAACAGATATCTATATACAGAGATACACGAGATCTTCTTTTGCACTTTTCCCACTGAACTATATGAGTGGTTAGCTAAATTGACTGACATCAAGGAAGGTGGAAGCTCAATAGTCCTAGAGTGTGGACTCCATAATTAGTGCGACGATTAGAAGCTTTTGAAAACAAGATCGCACAGGTTGTTGATCATTGGCTCAGTCAAATTCTGGGAGGATTTGTTATAGAATTTGCAGTTGATATTTCAATCATCTATAGTGAAGCAGAGCGATGATTTTTCAAAGGACCATGAGGTAAGTATTTAAGATCATTGAATACTTGGATTAAAATGTTGTTATGTGAAAAACAGGTGATGCCATTACCTTGATGTTTGGAGCTACGCGAAGTGGACGACTCTTTAGAAATCTCAAAGGATCAGGACTAGAGTATAGTCTGTTGATTGAACCTCCTTTAAGTGACGACAAAGGGGTGGAACAGACCCCGCCACGAAGCGTTGTTTAGCTAATTACTCAGGGGATTCCTCGAGCAAATCATCTTTCCACTCCACCTCCAACTCCACCTCCATCGCATACACCTTTGCCCACACCTCCACCTCCACTACCACCATTCAACACGGCTAACGCAATGAAGATGCCGATCTTCAAGGGGATAGGAAGTGAAGATATACAGAAATTTTGGTTTGTTGCGAATGTTGTATGGACAACGCAATAGATTACTGATGAAAATATAAAGAAGGCACAATTGGTTACCACTTTGCAAGATCGCGTGCTAACTTGGTATATTAAGTATTGTTTTGATAGTTCTCTTGCATCGCTAGTAGAGACTAAAGCGACTTTAAACAAGGAGTTTAGTAAGCCTAAGTCTGACTCACAGTTAGTCATTGGATTCAAAGAAATCATGATGAGGGTTGATGAAATGCCTTGGGAATTAGATCAAAGGTTGAAGTGACAAATTCGAGAAGCTAACATGCAGCTCACAGATAGTCAGCATCGTGAATGGTTTATAGCTTCGCTTCTGCCCTACTTGAGAATTTCTCTATCACAACAGAAGATAGGAACCCAAGCCTTGGAAATTGCAATGAGGTTACATGCATCACCTATTTAGGATGCAACCTTGGGGGTAGAGAAGATCCACTCTTAGTTACAGAGCCTACACCTAGAACTACAGAGTTTGAAGAAAGAAAAGGAGACTAAACCAAAAGTGCACGCGGAAGTTTGGTGTTTGAAGTGAAAGAGCCAGGGGCATGATAAAAACCACTAACTGATGTACTTGAATTTAATTATAAGAGGGGGACAAATTCCCCTTAAGCCAGAAGCCCTAGTAGGGCCAAGTGTGGGGGTTGTGCTATGGTGTGTTATTTGTCAGGTTTCTGGACAAGATGTGATGGATAATTATCATTTACTTCAAAAGTTCATCCACACACCCTAACAATTGTTCTGTAAGTTTTGTAGATCGGTGGGCCACAATGAGCACCATTGTCGAAGCTATGAGCTAATGATGGAAAGAACACCTACATACCAGATGCAAGAGGATACTCAACCTCCAGAGCAGGGCATTGGAGGAGTGCGTGGAGGTTATTAGGGATGAGGATGGGGCTGAGGAGAAGGAGGGTCTAGTAGAGAGCGTGGTCAGATCATCTGTTACAACTACGGATAGCGAGGGAACTACGCGCGAGTGTTAGAATCAGACACGCCTGTCATGTCAATACTGCAGCCAGTTTGACCGTACCATAGAAGAATGCCTACTACTAATAGCTAAAATGTGATAGAAGAAAACGCAGCCTCAACAGCCTACGTAGAACTTACATATAATGAGATTTGAGCCCCACAAGGAGGATCAAAGTGTGAATATAGTGCTGAGAAGTGGAATAACGACTGGCGATGATAAAGGTAAACAACCTGAAGAGGACAGATGGATCCACAAGACCCCAGAGAAGGAAGCTGGATTTGATCTAAAGTGCACTAAGGAAACATTTATGGAAGCCAAGAAGAGCTTCGTTGAGGCCTCCACCTCAAGAAGCCAGGACAAGGTGCAAGAAACCAGTGCGCCTGCAGAGGTTGATCCCTCTGTGCTCACTACGTTTTTGGAGACCTGCATAAAACTATTGCGCGATAACAAAGCTGTGGAAGGCCTACAGGAATCAATTAAAAAATGCACCATCAAAGAGAAGGTACCTGATGGACACTAGGTGGTCAGAAATATTGGCAAACATAAGGCAAGAACGGGGCACGAGATGAGGCTCACCGCATAGATAGGTGATTATGAAATGGACCAATTCATTTTGGATCTCGAGTCCGATGCGAACATATTATTGAAACGAACATGGGAAAGGATGGGGAGACCTGCGCTGCAATGGTATCCAATTCATCTCAAAATGGAGAACCAACAAAAAATCATCGCCATGGGACGATTATATGGAGTAACAGTCGACATAAAAGGTGCGAGTGTGATTGCTGACTTTGAGGTTATAAAAATCGTTGATGATAGTATTCCATACCTCGCGCTCCTGGGAATTGACTGGGCCATTGATATGCATGGGGTCATCAATTTGAAGAAGAGGACAATATCATTTGAAAGAAAATCGCTTCGAGTTGTAGTACCGTTGGACCTTACAGAAGGGGCATGCTATATTGAACCAGTCTACAATTATGAAGAAAGTGATGATGAACTGGATCAAATCTACAAAATAATAACGTGAGATTAGGACTAGATCAATTCAATGACAAATGGGAGGATTGCATGGGATCGGGAGAGTTCATGCACCTCTGATTCAGACGAACAGTTGGAGCATTCGCATAATCACTTGCATGAAGTATCTACACTACGATGCAATATGGTGACGAAGTAACTGCTCTGTGTTTTGTCAGAGGTAAGGGAACTACCCTATTATGATGGTTTAACTGATGTAGTTCTGTTTTTGGATGAATTTGAGCACTAATTTCCTGAGGATCACTACTTCCAAGTATTAGAATTGGCACTGCGTGCTACACTTGCACGATGGTGGGGAACACATAAGGATAACTTTGATGGATGGTGAGATTACAGAAGAATGATAAAGTTACGGTTTGGGCATGTTAACACTAGAATAACTAAGAAATATAATGGAAGGGACAATCCACACGATCACCTAGCAAAGTGGACTAAAGCATGGGGGACAAAACCTCAGCTAGAGTGGGTACACATATTTTTCCACACTTTGAATACAATTCCCATGAACTAGTATCTAGAAATGGAGCTATGCCATGGCACGACGGAATGGGATATATTGTGGGAAGGGTTCTTATTAACCTTCATCTTTTAAGATGGATTCATAAGCATCGATGAAGTGCTACAAGAGATTAAGGCGGTTATCTTCAAAATACTGACAGAACCTATGGAATGGACACGACCAGATTGGAGCACCCAGTTGCGCCATGCGCTGGAATGCTATAATGTGACCATTGAAGAGGAGGGTGAAGATCTGAGAAACATTAATATTACACAGGCAGAAGGACATCATGAAGTTTAAGGCCCACAAATAGAAAACCTAGGCATCTTCGCGTTGTTGAAGACAAAGGAAGTAAACATTGGCACTGAAGCGGAACCAAAGTTCGCAAATATTGGAGATTATTCGGATGACACTACCATGGATAAAGTTGTTGAGTTACTCTCTGAATACCAGGATCTCTTTCCTACTAAGTTTTCAGATTTGAAAGATATAGTTGGTGATTTAGGCATTATGAAGCTCAATCTGAAGCCAGACGTGAAGCCTATTAAACAAAGACCGTATCGCCTTAATCCTAAATACAAGGAAAAGGTTCGCCAAGAGTTGGACAAGATGCTGGAGGCAAGCATCATAGAACTAGTTGAAGAACCTGATTGGGTGAGCCGGATGGTGGTTCGGGAGAAGAAACAAAAGGGTGAAATAAGGATTTGCGTAGATCTGTGGAAGATTAATGATGCGTTTGTCCACGACCCATTCCCAACGTCGTTTAAAGATGAAGTGTTAGAAAATGTTGGAGGGAAGGAGGCATATTCCTTTACTAATGGGTTTTATGGGTATCATTGCATTAAGTTCGCGCCTGAGGATAGGAGAAAAACGACCTTTGCGATGAAATGGGGTTGTTTTCAATACACTATGATGCCATTTGGACTCAAGAATGTGGTTGCGATATTTTCCCGCGTAGTCATAGTAGCGTTCAAGGAGTTCATTCATAAGTTCCTGGAAGTCTATCTTGGTGACTAGATGGTGTTTGGATTAGTGAAGCATAGCAAGTCTACGCTAGATGTTGGATACATGTCGAAGAAACCAGATCACACTGAATTTGAAGAAATATATATTCTGTGTTCCTTTTGGGATCTTGCTGGGTCACGTTGTGTGCAAGCAAGGATTGATGGTGGACCCTGTAAAGATTGCGGTAATAATGAATCTGGAGGCCCCTAGGAATATCAAGCAGTTGCGTGCGACGCTAGGACATACGTGATATTGTAAAAATTTATCAAAGCTTATGCTCAAATTACTGCACCCATGGAGAAACTGCTGAAGAAGGACACAACATTTTGTTGGTATGAAGAATGCCAATGCATCTTATATGTATTGAAAGAAAATATGGTCACTGCACTGATCTTAGTATTCCTTGATTGGAAAAAGGAGTTTCAAGTACATGTGGATGCCTCTTGCAATGCGTTGGTTATAGTATTAATGCAGGCTGGTGAAGGAGAAATGGGTCATCCTATAACCTTTGCTAGTAGGAAATTACCGAAGGCCAAGAAGAATTATTTAACGATTGAGCGCGAAGGCTTGGCCATGGTGTACACGCTGCAAAAACTCAGGGATTATCTCTTAGGATGGAATTTCAAGATGTACACAGATCATTCTTCCTTGCAATACCTGGTCAATAACCCTGTGTTGGGGGAGAAGATCTGCAGATGGTTTCTATTATTTCAGGAGTGTGACTTTGAGGTCATTGTGAAGCGAGGGAGGTTAAATGTAGGACTTAACCATCTGTCGTGGATTGAAACAGGCAAGGAGCCTAATAATCTGGAGGAAGGGTTTCCAGATGCATAGCTCTTTGTAATGCACGTAGTGGATGACCATTTTGTCGATATTATTCACTTCTTGACTATGGGGATGGCACCAAAAGGATATACAAGTCAGCAAAAGAAGGAATTAGTAGTGCGTGTAATATATTTTTCAGTTATTGTGGGACATTTGTATAAGATGGGTGTAGATGAAATATTACGAAGATATGTGTCGGATTTTGAGTGGGATAACATTCTCATTGAAGCTCGTGGGGGAGATAAGGGAAGCCATTATGCAGGAAAGGCAGTTGCACATAATATTTTGCGCGGACGTCTATGGTGGCCTACCTTGCACAAGGATTCCAAGGTGTATTTAGGGCATGTGATTCATGTCAAAGAATTGACAGACCATCGTGAAGGGATGAGTTACCACTACATCCTCAAGTATCTTTGCAATCCTTTGCTTAGTGGCAAATTGATTTTGTTGGACCAATTCATCCCCTGGGAAAGAAAACAAATGTGTGTGATGTCATCACCGCAACCAAATATCTAACCAGATGGGTGGAAGCACAACCGGTTAAGGATTGTACAAGGGCTATGACAACAAAGTTTTTGTTTGATTATGTCTTAACCAGATTTGGTTGCCTGAAAGTGTTGATGAGTGACAAAGGTACGCACTTTCTGAACGAAATGATCAGCGCATTGATGGAAGAATTCCAAGTCTACCATTAGAAGAGTACACTGTATCAACCATAGGCCAATGGAACTGTTGAAGCCTTTAATAAGATTTTGGAGAATGCGTTGATGAAGATCTATAATGCACGGTGAAATGACTGGGATGTGTGCATACCTACAGTACTATGGGCTTATAGGACTACTTATAAGAAGCTAACAGGGCAAACACTGTTCATATTAGTATATTGTGTCGACACTGTAATGCGGATGGAGTATATTGTGCCTAGTTTGCGCATAGCAGCCCTGACGGATATGGCGGATTGTGAGGCCTCGGAAGAACGGCTCACATAGCTGATGGAGCTCGAAGGAGATCAATTTTTGTCACGATTCCATCAACAAGTACAGAAGGAACGCGAAAAAGCGTGGCATGGTTGCCATATCAAACTTTGCACATTCAAGGTAAAAAATTTGGTCCTATTATATGTTAGTAAATTCACTAAATTTACGGGTAAATTCCAGATGCATTGGTTAGGGCCATATATTGTCAAAGAAATAACAAATGGACGCGCAATTTAGCTCAGAAAGCTAAATGGGGAACCCTTCCCGGGAAGAGTGAATGAGAGTAGGTTGAAATTGTATATAAGGGATCCTGCACAATGACTATATGGCAGTAGGATAGTCTTAGTGCTCCAGACAGTTGCTAGGGAGCGCGGAACTATAAACTACGCTGCCCAACTCGAAGGACAACACAATGAGCAGGCTATGCGGAGAATGACGAAGATGCAATCTAGGAAGCTGCACCATGAGGGGAGGTACAACGCAGCGCAGCAGGAAAGTGACTGTTGGAGTTATTGTTCATGATTTGACAGCCAAAAGACGGTTAAGAGGAGCGGGGTGGAAAGAATTAAGGCAAAAATATTTGAATATCTACCGCCAAAACAACATTTATTATCAGAAATTGAGGGGAACGATCGGATTTGAATTCAAAACTCCCTATAAATTACACATTCCGGTCCAACAGAGAACACTTTGCGCTATCAGAATTGTTAGTGAATTTCACTATCTGTTACCTATGAGCCAAGAATTTTGGGAAGATTTCGTTGCGAGCCACACATTTTTTGAGTTGCCTGAGACAAATCAAAATTTTATTCTTGAAAAAATGTCTGCACCAAGCCCTGCTGAAATTGTGAGTATTGGTGATGCTGCCTTTGAGACTGCTCCCCAGAAATTGTAAGTATGGAAGCTCCAACTCCTGAGCCTATGGCGCTGAGGTTGCCTAGGCCAAAGCCTACCCCTATTAGAGAAACCCAACCAGCCAAATCAAAGTAATCTGTGAAGGAAAAGCAAAAAAAGCTAGTGTTGGTGTGCACATACCCAAGAAAGCATACCGAAACGCAGAAGCAGAAGAAAGATAAGTAGTCGGAGAAAGTAGTGGACCTAGAGGCAGAAGAAGCCCATGGAATAAAGGATATTGATGCTGAAGGAGCGGAACCCATGACACGGCTACCACAGTATATCCCTCCATGAAAGGGAAAAGTAAAGGTCACGAAGGACCCAAATTTTGAGAATTTCACCATATCTATGCCCCTACTCCCTGAGAAGGTCCTTGGCATGCGTGGATCCCGTTGTTGAAAATGGAGGATTAGGACCTCGCAGTTCACGCTAGGTTTCCACACTTTGCGATGGAAAAGTATATGAGGAGGGTCTACTATGCAGAACCAGGTGTTATAGCATTGGAAACGGAGGAATGGGTCCATGGTGTCGAGCACTCAAGGTTGCTCAATTTTATATGGGTGCCACATTACCACCATACCCCCATCAATACGATATGTGCATGCCAGCTGCTCACATTGATGCATGATGGTTATTATGGCTAGGACGGCCTATCCCCATGAAAAACATGCTCATTCACAGAATTACACACCTGCCTTTTAAGGGCACAAACTCGACTAAGGAGTTTGATGGAAAGACAAGGGAGAAAGACCTCATAGAAAGGATGAAGAGGGATTACGACCTCCTTAAGAAGTCACGAGGGTATTCAATTATTTCTATAGCAGACCCAACAATTCAATTGGCTGCCCAGATTTTAGCAGGGAAAGTGATGAGAAAATGTCGCACGGATGAAGTTCTGACGCCTGTAGTTTCCCTTGCTACGTAGTGCGCGAAAGGCGTACAATTTAATTGGGCAAGATACCTCTATCAAGAGTTCTTGGAAAACTGCTAAGGCCCTGGATGAAACCAAGTCATTTCACTACATTTGGTTGTTACTGTCAATCGTGCTAGTTGCATAGAAATTGTTGGAGGATAGTCAATTTCCTCTGCTCGAGGAAGGATTGCTGGAGGTAGTGCAATTCGCTTCCTTATGGTCTACAAAGGATGTCACGCGGATCATAGAAACAAAGATATTTTGGGTTCTTATGGAAATGGATCTTCGCATGGCCATCAATCAACATCCGAGGTTGTCCTTGACCTTGTTCATGCAGCTGTTAGCCTACGCGGCATTCAAGGTTGACTTCCACAGAGTATATGTCCAGGCGCAGAAGGATCCAGAGCAGAAATGGCACCAGTTACCTTATTTAGTGTCAGAAACAGACATCTAGGAGGTTGTATCGAAATGGCCTACAGAGTGGCATGCCCCATCAGACTTAGCTGTTGGACAAAGCATGGATGCGGAAATTTCTGTCGTGCAGAAAAGAAAGGATGCAGCTAAGTAGGTTGTGCGTACCCTGGCAGCACAGAAAAAGAAGGAAGTCGTAGAAAAGTATCGTGTGGAGCAAGAACACGCTGCCAAGGAGCATGCGAAACATGAACATCGCAAGTCACAAAAAGGTGACAAGTCACCTTCATTGGAAACAGAGGAAGAAGAACTTTCAGGACAAGGCAGCAGAGGTGATGAGGGGTAGAGCACCCCATTTATTTTGAAATGATGTGGCAAAGAGCAGCTGGGTGGAATGCAGGAAAAGCATAAATCAGATAAATCATAGGTTGATCCCATGGTGTTAATAGAAGGTGATCTTGATGAGATCGGCAATAAAATCAGGGATACCATGACTGAAGTGTTGTAGCAGTTTGAGTAGCAATACATGTAGACGCTTGGGAGTGTCCAAAAGGATTTGTGCAAGCTACATATCCAAGCAATAAGAATACAAGTGGGCATTGGACAAGCGAGCATGGAGCAAGCGAGCCTGACACCCGAGACAAGCCAAACAATAGAGCTAGTAAGGACCCTAGACCTCATAACTATAACATTACCAGACGGGTCCATTGGCGCAGAATCTATTGAGGATCTCATTATCCTGAGTACAATCAAGAACATAGGAAACGAGACCCTACACGCGCTGCATACGGGGGTGGAAAATGAATTGAGAACCAGCAAGAAACGCGCCTTCAACCTCATAAGTGAGTATAAAGTGAAGAATGAGAAAATGGTCGCTGAAAAGCCATAGGTTTTGAAGGAAAAGGAGGCACTTCAAACGTGTAGTTCAATTCTGGAGTCATCAATAGTAGAGGCATGCAAGACAATGCCTGAGTTTCACATACTGGAGGATGCACATCCATAAGCCAAAATAAGAAAACTAGTTGTTGGTGTGCGTGAGGCTAAAGCAGAGGTTGGACGAGTCACGTTTGAGCTCAACATGAAGATTACAGAGCTGCAGTGAAATTTATAGCCCACAACTCTGCCTGAGGTTTGGGAGTAGCGTGGAGCCGCGATAAAGGAAGACATGGCTACATTGGATGCCACAATCACTAACTATGTGACATTTTTTGAGCAAGATATGGAGCTCTTGACCAATCTGAAGCAGGATCCGAACATGCAGACGTTGAACACAAAAGTAAGAGAGCTGCAGGAGCAATACGATGAAGTCAGGGAAACTACACGCTCCTTAGCACCAGCACAGTGCCTTGCCAAATTACAGGAAGGAAAGAAGCTACTAGCACACGTAGAGGAAGCACAAAAGAGCGAGGCCTTGCTAAAGGCCAAGTTTTAGCCTTGGTTGGAGGAGGCTTATTAAGTCATGACTACCATTCAAGGTAAGCTTAAAGGGTTGCAGCAGAAACAACAAATGATGAGGCTAGCCATAGAAGGACCAACCACTGAAAAATTAGTTGAGGAAGTCAAGCAGGCAGCAACACAGAGCACTGGTGAAGTTGCATTGATCCAAGTGGAGATGGTTGATCTTTGCAATAAGATCACAACACCAGTAGAGTGACTTGAGGGTGAGTCACAATCTTTGTGTTGGGGGCCTATTGGGATGGGGTCCCCCGGGTCAGTTTTGGAGTTAAGATAACCCAAGTTTTGGTACAGTTTTTGTAAATAATGTAAAGTCTCCACGACTTTTGGATGTGAAGCGTGTAGATGAATAGGAGTCAAAGGGGTTTAGCCCCTTGTTTTATGTAAAGTTTGAGTCGGTTTTGAGATTCACCCATGGTCCTTGGACCATCGCATTGTATGAAAATGATATAAATAATGTGTCTTAGAGAGTCTAAGGCATAATAGATAATGGATGGGAAGTGATAACGAAGAGAAGTGTGTAAGATAGAAGAAAGGCTCTGCAACTGAGTTCGCAGAGGCCTAGGTAGAGTCCACAGCTGGGCGCGTGGACCCCTGCAGCTGTGTGCACAGGGTAGTTTTGAGTCTGTAACCTTGAATTGAAGATCAATAAAGACATTTTCCGAAGAATTCTTGCGTATTTCTATTTATTGATGTTAATGTTATATGTTGTCGATGAATGATGTGTTTTATGGAATATTGATTGATTGTTACACGATTCTCTTGAATAAGTGTTAATGATGTACACAATGCATGTTTAAGTATTTTCGTGAAGACTCTGATGAATTCTTTGATGTTTACTAATAAATTAAGTAAATCCGTGCAACCCTAATTTAGGACTGCTCTCTAATGCGCATAAGTAGGCGAATAGATTGTTAAAGGTCCGCAAAGACGGATCGTAGACCTTCGAAAAGGTCTAAAGGATGTCGTAACAAAATTGCAACAATGTGCCCTAAGAGTGCATTGATCTGTGCAAAGGAAGATCTGAGACGCTGGCAAACATCACACTAGTCTCTGGATGTGGAAAATTGGTTCTAGAATCCCCCCATACTGCTTCGGGTGAGACTGCAGCCTGACCTACGCAGGTTGTTTTTGGAAGGGTCAATGTTGTAGGGTTTTGTCGGTTGGCGCAACTAACTTTGAACTGGGTCAGGAACCCCTAAGCCAACAGTGTGACATCAATCTCCAAAATGTCTCCCAAGTAGACTTCACCCTCCAATTTTCTTCACAACTTTGATTTACACATGTGGAACTCCATAATTTTTCTTATAAACACTACTAATGTTTGTTATCAATTAAAAGACAAATTAAAGGCATAAATCCATATCTTTGGACCCTCTAAGAATTCATATAGGTCAAAAAAATCCCAAAGGAAGTAAAAGTGTTGCCTTGGAACCCAAGCCATGAATGGGTTGACAACTAATGCCATAATTCCAAGTGGAGGCAAGAGGCTAGTTGGAATAGCCACATGGTTTCCATGTGGAAGAACAATGACATGGCACATTGTTGTAGCTGCTACAACACCACCCAAAGTTTTGGGGCATATCCAAAATTTCGCGTACCCCACCACTTGCACCAAATTACTAGGGCTTCGATAAGGCCTTCAACTGGTTGCTCTCCCCGCGACCTTTCCTATCCAACCCGTTTGGTACGCCCACTCATGTTTCATACATTACATTCACACATCATGTTTTATCTCAGACATTGGCCTTAGGATCACATTAGCGTTTCGAAGGTTAATGGCTTCATTGATGCGTTAATTGTCTCTCATGATTTTGAATCTCATCGTCGCATGATATGCATCACGATCAACAAATGTCCTATATTTGAACAAGAATGTGTTCAAGTTGGCTTCCCTTAAGAGTGACAATATTGGGGTTTGGGAGAAACCCTAGATTGTCAAAAGAGTTACCCCCTCCCTGTTGTTACCATATTCAAATGCCTCTAGGGGTGCATTCTCATTGGAATCACATGGCATCATAGTGAGAGTCATTTCAGAACATTTTCCCCAGGTTCTTGGCTGATTCGTAACCTCAACATGTGCATTATGGTTTGTGAGAATCATTAATTTCCCTTAACATGTTTGTAACCTCAGGAGCATGTCATTGAAATCCACTCACTAAGGTTTATGAGAATACATTTTTTCGATGGCACGACCTTACCATCATCCTCGTCCCTTACAAATGTATTTAGGTTTGTGTATTTTCATCCCCATCTTGCGCATTTGAAACCTTGGATGATCGAATAAATCCATGACCTTGTCTAACTTCATTTTATCCTCTAGTTGCATTGCCACAAACATTTGTTGGCATTGACCGAGCATCATAACATCATCTTGGCATTATTGAGCCTCATTCCTATAATAGAACCAGGGTGGGAAGGGACTCATTGTTTCAGTAATGCACTAAAAGTCTTAGACAATCCCAACCTTGTTTCTTTACCATGTGCATCACGATAGAATAAAGACATCTTCCATTGCTGCCAAATCATATTTCAATCATACTGGGGTTTATGAAACTACTTCCTCCCTCTCATGCATCTTTAGAACCCTATGTCAGCATGGCCAGGGACCCAACCTCACTGTGGATTAGCCCTCACCTTTAAAAATGCATACTCGGAAACACTTCTAAGATTTTACACTATAACTGCATCATCAACATGGGAAACACATAATAGAAAAGCCACTTGCAGTTACCGGTACCATTAAAGCGTCCATGTTTAGATTGATCTCCAAATTAATGAATGATTTTCTCAAACACGTGACTCATAACACCTTAATTGGGAATACTTGTGATGCATTTTCCTTTAGTGGATCATTCACATTATTTGTTTGAGTTCCACGGTTTCACATACAAATTATATACATGTGTAAATTCTTTCAGTAAACTAATTGGTCTCATTTCATTGTTTTATTTTAGGAGATTGAAGGAAGGTAGCTTGGATGCATATCAAATGAGGCAATGCTTATGTTAGATTAATGTCTTGCTGCGACATCACTTAGATGAAGGGATTAGGGATGTTTAAATTGTTTCACATGAACCTCATAAAAGCACACAGACTATTATTAACAGCATAAAGCAGTCCTGTGCCATTGCATTGACTAGCCCCCCACGTAGACTGCACACATGGCATAAAAGGTAATAGGAAGGATCGACATTGGATTGATACAGGTCACACTAGGATTTGAACAAATTTATCGTGGAGATGGTAACAAAGGATCACATTATACCAAACATCGAGAATCCAAGCACGGAGAATGAGGCATTTTTACGAGTAAAATGTTATGTTGTTTTTTTCCATCAACACATGTAATAACGTTGGGGCTGCATTAGAATGGTTTCATATCACATAAATCCAGTGATGGAGAAACACTAGCATATTCCTGCGGCACTCCTTTCATGTTGAGAGCCAGCCAGAAAGTGGGTAGAGTTGCTTGGTCGAAGGAGCATATTTATAACCATATTTTGGATTGGACAAGCAAATTCGGATCTTATGCGATGTATGGGAACCCCAAAACATTGCATGATTTTAACAATCTAGAAAAGAAGCTAAAGACTAAGAGAGGCCACGCTCAATGTATGATATCAAATGATAGAGGTTCGTTGTTTTCTGCTCAAAGGTGTCATGTGATTGCGTATATTTTGGTGTCAACAGAACATGCATGCTAGAAATGTTGGAGTGAAAACACTAGATGTTTATGACCACTATTGACCATCAACCACACGACGATACATGAAGGACAACGAGCCAGCAAAGGAATGCATCATGCTCTGATAATTGTGCCACCATGGCAGATTGAAATTTTGACTTGACCATCGCAGTAGCTGGGCAGGTTGCGAAATCACATGGGATGATGCTCATAGATGAAACTCTGCAATGGTGCGACCTCTCCAAGTCATAGAATCACAATTTTAGAGCCTCAAACAAAAGCCAGAAAGATGCGACCTAGATGTATGCGACCTTGCGACCCTTGGTGAGTCCAACATCCATTGAAGTCGCTGAGTTGCATTCCAACATGCTTCCAGAAAGTGAAACTTCCCTCAATGCAACTCTGCGACCTCTCCCAAGTCGCCAGGCTGAAAAATCACTCCCGAAGTAGCCAAGGGTTGGTGTGACTTCTCTTTTTTTGCGACCAACACGACCTCCTTTTTCAATGGACCCACTACATAAAAAGGTGCAAGCTAACACGGTGAACGAGGTAGTCTAGTGGTCACCATGACAATGCAAGGGATTAATGATGGCGACCAAGTGCAGTTTCGTGTATGGTGTTCGAATGCTAAGAGATTTATGTTTTCTAGTCTTTTCATTTGCAAATTATGTATTTGATTCAACGATCCTCTTTTGTGGATCAAACAATTTGGTTAGATGCAAAATGAAGTTAAAGATGGAACCATAGGAGATTCTTCATCTAAACGGTAGCATCAACCTTAATATCACAATCAGATAAACCTGAAGCACCACGAAGATTTGGTATGAAACAGGAACCAGAATCAATTTTAAATGAACCTATGCTCAACATTGCTATGGTAATTTTACCTCCCAACTACAATTTGGAAATATCAAAATGTATTTGGAGGATTCAACAATTTGAAGCCAAGCATGTAGCATTGTGATTTCTAGAGGGCTACCTTATGTACTCCCTCGCGATTTGCGATATTTTAGAGGCATTCATGCAAGTGGATGAACACTTTGTACTTGGGGATGTTACCTGTGGAGCATGTTGTGTTGATGATTATTCAACTACAACAATCGGGTCTGAATTTCTCATTCACTACTATTGCTACCTGAAATTCACTCATATTGAACAACATGATTAATGGACTAAGTAGTGCGTCTGGGAGGTTCATTTCATTGATCCAAAGGCCCCAATAATCAAATTCTCATGTATGCACACACTGAGTCAGAGTAGTAACCCAAACAGTGAGAGGGCGCCTCTAGTAGCCTCACAAGATTTGACAAAACCACTTGCCCTGATAACACCATATGGCATGAGAAAGCATAATGTGACCTTGGTGAAGGAAGTTGAGGTTTTTCTCTAGATGATCCAGGTGGATATTGGTGGCCACCTACCAAGTCCATCTGGACCCCCATCATTGTCTCTTTCAACATTTTCAGTTTCCTTAATTATAGCACATCTTACTATTTTTAGCAGTTTTTCGGGTCTTGAACTTCCGGAACCGTTTTGAGGCCCTAAACGACGTTTTTTGGGGAATCCAGGGGCAACATCGGTCCATGCAATGGACCGATGTTGCCTGTTCCAACAATGGTAGTTCTCGGATAGATCTTTCTAACGAGCTATCATACGCGTCAAACGGAGATCGTATGCCAAAGTTACGACCCCGGGAAATTGATGTACCAATTGACCCAAAACGGGGCCCACAATTGGGCGTTTCATCTTCTAAGGGTCGGTTTTGGAATGTGAAGGGTTTTCCATCGTTTCTCAATAATAAATAGGCCTTTGAGCCTCATTGTAACACAAGTTCGGAACAGTTCAGAGACATGTAGCCGCACATCTCTTCTCAGAGATAAGCTACCATCGTCCTAGCTGGTTAATTTCCAATTCTGGTTGTAAGCATATTTCGGTATTTTCCATTAATGAAATGAAGTATTCTTTCTGCTGCATCTCTTTATTTATGGTTATCGCATCTCTGTATTTATGGTTATCTCTGTAATCTATTGTGTTCCTATTTAAATCCGCATCAATTCAGCTGGTAGGAAATTCCTCAGAGTAGGCTAAAAGCGAAATCTTTGGACCAGGCAGATGAAGACAGGATTGTGTTTCGGAGTAGGGCCATGGAGATGGAATCCAGTTGATTCAGCTATTCTATGTGTCTTCTTTTTCTACTTTCAGGTCTTCAGGGGGTTTTAGTTCCTTTTTGACCATAGTTAAACGAGTCAGCATTGTTTTTTAGATTCCAATGGACACTCAGTCGGGTGGCCCTGGTTCATATAAAAAAGAACGTTTGACGGGAGTTTCAGCCTTACTGGTTTCAGGCAAAGAGAAAGAAAATATAAGAAGGATCCTGGGAAGTCAAGGCAACCACAAAAGCAGGGGTTTTCTGTCTGGGATTGGTTTACCAGGCCGGGAGAGGTTTTCTGGTGATCGCGTCCCTCACAAGCAGAAAATGGTTTTGATGAATTTGGAGCGATTCCATATAGAGGGCTACACGTGGCAGTGGGGTTTGCTAGAATATCACCCTCGTTGCACACTAATGTTCATAAAATTTAGTCGGTGCGAAATGATCCTTAGCCATCGGATCATGCAGAGCGTTTCAACGACAGGGATTGAAAATGCAGGTTACCAATCTAGTTGGTGGGAAGTGATAATTCTCATTGTTATCTAGCATTGCGATTTGATCCTCAGCCATCGATAAGTGAAGTGATTCGACGGCCGGGATTAATCGTACTATTTTTCAGCCTAGATTGGCGGGTTTTTTGGTAGTGCCAACCTCTCTTCAATCCACTTTCGGAATGGAAAACCATGTACATAGCGGTTTCCAGGTGATCGCGGGGCTCTAGAGTGGTAAGTGGTATTGGATTTTTGGAAGCGATCCCATTACGCTTCCTACACGTGGTGGGGGTGGTCAAGAATATCGCCCCCCATCGCACACTAACCTCCGGCCTTCTAAGCAGCGCGATATGGCTCCTGGCCGTTGGATATAGCCGTCGAGATCTACAGTCAGTTTCAGCCATGCTATTTTGGTGGGACTAGGTCTTTTTCTTCACGAGTATTATTAGGGAGCCTTTTCCCTCTGTCGTTGGTTAGTGCGTGACGTCAGGTCGGTGGTGACTGTTGTTGTTTGTCGGGCTGGGGGGTGGAAGGCACCGAGTCTACTATGTGGTTGGAGAAACTTTTAGTCCAACTTTTTGTGTAATTTAAGTGTTTGCTAATGATGGTTGTAGGGGGGTCAAGTCTATGGCGGGTTGCCACTTGTCTCTCCTGAGTCCATGAAATCGGACGGTTTTTGTATATTTTGTAACATTATTTTTTTTTTTTTAATTAAATAGAAGGATCATCTCTTGCTTCAACAAAAAAAAAAAAAAAATCTCCACAATCATTGAGCTCAAAAATATTTGGTGTGTCATCAAGGTCACCCCATGCTTTACAAACTATATAAGTGAAGCTTTATTCATTTTTTCTTATGGTTTATTTTACTCTCAAATAGAGATTAATCCAAATAGACTACATAAGATTAAAATTATATTCATCAAGCTTATATGAGACATATAGCATCAATTTTTCTCACTAACATGTGTCTCCATCGTTATGTTTATTATATATTATAAATATTATAACATCTCGCACATCACCATGTTTTCATTTCTTTCCCCTTTTTGTATAGCTTGATGCGAACTTTGCTAAAAAAATGTGTTCAATGGTTGAATGTTGTTCCAAGTAACAATCATTTATTGAAGTGTAGAACACATTCTCTGAATCATCTGCTTCTTGCTATAATTTAATAGACACTAATTGGTCATTAGGAAAAATATTGATGAATATACATTTTCCTAAAATAGGAGGCAAATGAAGGGACAAAAAATATATACAACCTGGAGTGCAAACATTTGCTGCAAGTTTAGCAAATCTTTTCCAAGTGAGACAATTGTTTGCACAATATCCAAGTATATATATATATATATATATAATATATATATTATATATATATATTAAATATATATATATATATATATAATATATATTTTTTTTTCTCATATATGTTTAAAATTTTCTATCATGGTTTTATCGGGTTTTCTCATATAAGAGCTATAGTATTTGGTTGTTTCATCATAATCAACCACAATTTGAACATCTATGTTTGTATTGCACATTTTTAGAATATAACGAAAAATAATTATTGTCCATATGTCAGTTGCCCTTCTTTTCAGTAAATTCATTATTCATTTCAAGCTAGCTTTTATGCCATTAATATATTTATGCTTTGTCAAACTCAAATCTCTCAAAACTGTGTCAAATATATATGTTTCATTTTATCTGGTATGTTCAAGTGTTTCAAGATAAGTCTGCCATTTTTCTTTGTTTAGTAATATTTGAACTCAGTTGGTTCAAGTATAATTTTTTTTTTTTTATTTGGGAATGGGAAAAATGAACGTACAATGAACATTTTATTTCCTAAAATATATTGTATAATGATGATGTTAAATTGCTTTAAGATCATTTGCAACAATCTGTGAATCATTAGCCAATATCTAGGTGGAAAGTCCTCTATTTCAACATTGTTATTTTTGTGATAGACCAATGCATTCTTTATCCGTAGAAATGGGTGGTGATATTGGCTTCCTATGTTTTGAAATTAGCTTAAAAAAATGATCTTGTAATTTACGAAGATACTTTTTATCATTGGAAACTAGTTGTCATTGGGCACCCATTCTATTATTATAGTAACAGGATCATGTTAGTGGATCATTTCTTAATAAGGTTTCAAGCTTGATTTTTGTTTTCTCATTGTTAGTAGAATGGTCATTTTTTTCCTTCAGATGTTGTATTGCATTTACTAAAGGTTTCCAATGGTGCTCACCACAACTAAAGGAGACAAATAATGTCGACATTGGACCCAATGGTCTTGTCATTGCATAGAAATTCCTACTTAAACCAAGAAAGTAATTTCGGAATGAGTGGGTTGTTCTTAAATACATGTAGCCAACATCTAATTTAAGAATGTGTCCTAGATTTCTCTTTGAATTAACAGGTTTTGTTAGTAGTTTTCCTCCCTTTAATTCTCCTTTTCTTATTCTTACCCAAATACAATTGATAACTTGCCTAAGTATAATGCATATTTCCTTGTAAAACAAATTTGTGATGTGATATGAAAACTCATGGTCCTTGTGAAATATTCCCCATTGAGTAGTTTTTGAAATATAAATTTTCGTGTAATATTATGTGTATGTTTTTATACATAAAAAAGTTCCATAAATCTCATTTCCTATGAATATTTGTCGTGGAAAATTTCCAATGGCATATACTCCTGACCAGGGGAAGTTTTTAATTAATTACTTTTAAGATCATAAATACTATGTCATTTTGTGAACCCATGTAATAATGCTTTTGTCACTCGATATTCATTGTTTTCATTGATGTCACTTTCTATTTCAATATTTATCTCAACTGCAATTGTATCTATAGCATCCATAAAAAATCTCCTTCCAATTTCCTTTTATGACAATCATCTCCATCTAATAAATCATGGTTTAGTGTAAGCGAATCAATTCTTTCATGACTAGATGCACCTAAACATAACCATAAGCATAAGTGTTTTTATAGCACAACTTTTTTGTATCACCACAACAATTTTATTAGTTCCTTTTATATCACTTGGAAGGGCATGTTGAATCTGAGACATGTTAATGGGAACATTCATTATACTTCTAGTATGGAACATTTGTTGACCTATATACTTTTGGTTCAACTCCAAAATTTGCATGAAAGGTAAGCACATTGATACTAGTCGTTTTTTTTTTTAGCTCAATTAGTTTGTTTAAGATGTGGATACACTTATTGCATCTAATTTATCGAGGGCATGAAAACTTGGGAATTTGACCATGGTCCAAGGATTTTTTTATATGGTTTGCAAATGTATTCATTTTCCAGTTTGATATTATTGTAGTCTTTCAGATGCATGCATTTAGTTGCAACATGTTTTTTTTGTGAATCAACTCGTTAATTTTTTATAACACCCTTTCTAAAGAAAGTTTGATAACAACATGAGAAATCATAGATAGGCATATCAACAATTGTTTTTTCAAAGTTTTGTTTAGTGAGTGTGATAATGTTGTTTAGTGGATACTTCCTCTTCTTATGATGAACTTTAACTACTTTTGATTTTCCGTTGATGTTTTGGTTTAATAAATTAAATTATTGTGTTACAAAACTACCATGCTCTTTGATGTGTTTTTTTTTAGAAACATTAATAGGAAGTGTAATCGTTTTTTGATTTGGCTTAATGTTGTTTCTAAGAATTTTTTTTATTTATCGAAGGGAGTTTTTATTGTTTACCATACAATTGGTATTTGTTGAAAGCAATGGTATGCTATTCATAAATATAGTTCCTCTGTGTTCCAATGGTTCAAAATAGTATTGCACCAAATTTTATGATATTGAATAACATTAAATGTGCCTAACTTGTAGCTATCTAAGTTAAATCAAGTCAAAATATCTCCTGTGTCTACAGGCCACACTGTTATAGACATTTTTGGGCACTGCAACCCCAATCATAAATGTCCATAAACTGAGGGCTCCTAAGTCCCTAAAAGTGTTGCTTCACTGCCTAAAGGAACAAGGTTAGACGATTACATCATCTCCCAGAAGTTATCCACTAAAACCTGCTCAGAAATGGTCAAAAGTGGACCATACTAAATACCCAATGCAGAGGGTGCGATGCATATTAGCTTCCCAGTGTAAAGGGTGCGATGCATACTGAAAGGCCCCTCTATAGGGTGCGATGGTCGGGAATGGACAAATGGCAGGAACAATTTGCGAGGTGGACAATTTTTGGGCACTGCAACCCCAATCATAAATGTCCATAAAATAAGGGCTCCTAAGTCCCTATAAGTGTTGCTTCACTACCTAAAGGAACAAGGTCAGCTGATTACATCATCTACCAAAAGTTTTCCACTAAAAACTGCTCATAAATGGTCAAAACTGGACCATACTGAATACCCAGTGCAAAGGGTGCGATGCATATCACCTTCCCAGTGTAAAGGGTGTGATGCATACTGAAAGGTCCCTCTATAGGGTGCGATGGTCGGGAATGGACAAATGGCAGGGACAATTTGCGAGGTGGAAGATCATGGAATCTTCCAGAAGCTTCCCCTCTAACACTTGCCTCTCTGTTCGACCAGGATGAGTAAGAGATCAATCTAAATTCTCCAGTGGGAATCAAGACTATCAGAGAGAGGACAAACTAACAAGACCCCAGAATGATGACTCACCTCCCTACAATCATCTAATATATGATCCCTCATCATAGAATCCAGAGGCTGGAATCTTGTATCTTGTAGAGAAGTGTTGTTGGTTTTCTGGATGTAACTTCATAGGTGTTGGGTGATCTAAGCTTACTTGAGGTGAAAGAAGGGCTTCTTGCTGAGGATGATGCTGGGTTAGAACATATGGTTTATCCTCTTGCTACTCTTGATCTTAATAAAGCTATTCAAGTTTTCCTTCATATTCTTGTATGTTTGTTTATATATGCATTTGTATGGTTAACACATATATGGTCCTGTGTTATTTATGAATATAGATCTATGTTCTTCGATAGTAGTATGTTTCTTTGATTTCACAGGTGCTCTTTGAAGCTAGGAAGACGAAGAAGAAGTGGCAAATATCTATCAAGAAGGAGAGGAATCAAACAAGGAAACCAAGCGTAAGACTAAGGTTGGTCTCGTTTGTTCCACTCTTATCTATTTTTATAAAGGAAAACGAAAGTAGACTTTACTTGTTTGTTTCTAAGATAGCTATCAGTCTTAGTGGGAATAACAGCTTCAAGTGGACACTATTCTCGGTAACAAAATGGAGACTCCACTGGGGAGCGAATAGATTGTTTGTTAGCCTATCTTTGTTTCTTTTATAAACTTACAGATGGAACCTGAAGTCAAGCCAGCTAGCCTTCGAACTGCATTTTTTATACAAATTCAAAGTAGATCAATGCTGCTTCAGTCTATCTCCGGGTTTTGTTTCTGAATTAAACAATTGATCTGCAAACATTCTAATTGCCCTAAGTGGTGGCTCTAGTAACCTCCTTAGATCAACCCCTGTGATTTACATATACTGAACATCAATTACTCGGCCTAAATCCCTGAACTGAATTGAAAATTGTGAGTAAAAACTTGTTTAAAGTCTCACACTGGTACCATCGCACCCTGCCTTCAAGGCAGTCTGTATGCATCACACTTCCCGTGTGTAGTAGGTGCGTTGCATACTAAATTCACTGTGTGACAGGTGCGATGGTCAGGGAAGGTTAACTTTACCTTCAGACTTTGGTTTTTTCCTCACTATTTTCAGTTCTATTCAAGAGTTTTCCTATCTGTGGTCAGTATATCTCTGTGAGAACCCCCTTCTCCTACATCATTCCACCTCTATTGTGCAAAGAACTGTAAGTGTTTTTATGTATTGTGCACCATTTTCAGTTTTCTTTTGTAAAGAAGTAGCATAGTCAAACTGTCGTTTCTTGATCTCAATGTGTCGTACCTGTCATTTTCAGTAATAGAAGACAATCCCATTTTTCTTGATAGTCGATTATATAGTTACTATTGTATATGATCTGAATTAGTAGTTTTTAAAGTGTCAAAAAGCAATTTTCATTTCGAAATCGCAAAGTGTCTCTCTTACCTTCACTTCATTTTGAAAAGAAATTTGTTGAGT
>APFE030247356.1:3873-14944 GCA_000404065.3 Pinus taeda | reverse complement strand
TAATTCTATATATCTTTTGTCAACCTTACGGAGTAAACATCACATTCCTTAATTTTTGAGTTTCTTCCTAATCAAAAGGTATAAGACATCTTAAGAGACTCACTTAATAATGATGAGCATCCTCATATCACTTAGTAACTGAATCCGGGAAATCCGCTTTAAAGAAATTTATTGAAAGCACGACGACTCCGCATCTTTATACACAGATCCAACGCATCTGGATGCATAGACTATTAGATTAAGATTGAACACCAAATATACGACATTCTAATCGTTCCGAAACAATCATAGCATTATTTAGTATGTACTGTGTATATGGTTTAGTTGCTTCCACTACTCTTCCCCTGAGTTACATTTATGATCATAAGTGTTCATTAAAATTGCATAGGGTGTTTCCATTTTTAAACTTTATAAATTTTGTACTATAGTGTTGCCATATCTCTATTCGATTTAAGAAGCCTTTATAAAAAAGTTTTAAATTTTAATTTATAAATTAGAGAATATTATTCCTAAGTTATAAGCCCAATATTTATATATATATATATATATATATTTTCTTTTTATTTTATAATTAAAATAAATATAATTATCAAATAATTTATTTAAAATGGTAATGGAATATTGAAATAATAATTTAATTAATGATATTGTTATTATTATTTTAATCTAATAAAATAAAAATAAAAATTGTTAAAAAAAGTTTATATATTGTTTATAAAATTTGTAAACAAAATATTAAGTTTTATAATTCTTAATTTTTTTGATTTAATAGTTATGACACATTTTAGTGCAGTCTACACAAAAACTCAGTAGTAAGAATAAAAAAAATAAGAAAAAAACTGCTCTTTCTGAGAAGTAGCCAATAAGAAATCCAACCCAAAGTAGAAATTTGTTGCACCATCTTACAGTGGAAAGGACAAAGCTGTCAATTTCCCTTCCAAAATCTGTGCGAAAGACCATATGACACATCAGTGTCTGCATCTCTAATAATACTTGGATCTTCTTTCTTATGAGGACATTATTCGTACCCTAGTGGTCCTACACAACCCTTTCCCTACTCAACAACAACAACATCTTATTGTCAACCCGCCTCAATACCCGCAAGGGGGCAATGATGGTTCACATCATTCTTTAGCTGGTGAAGGACCATTGACCATTTACACCTTTGAAATGGTTGATCTTCAAATGCGAGCCAAAACTTATGGAGCTCCAGTCGCTAGTGCTTAGGACAATGCCTCGATTTCAAACCTACCGCCGCCTAATGAACTTCATATTGAAAGGCTGGTTTCTAATCTTGTAATTGAGCCCCCAAAAGGGGAACTTCCTTCCACACCATATAACAGATATGCATGTGCTTCCGAGAACAACAATATTGTAGAAAATTTGGCACAAGCATTGTCAGCTATGTCTGCACTCGAAGTATTGCAAACTTGTCTAGCACAAAGGAAAGCTTTTCTTTTGGCTATTGGTGCAATTAACCCTCAAGGTTCCATGTTAGAAATATTTTACATGGAGAAATGTAAACCTCCCCTTTCCCACCAGCTTACATTTTAGGTGCAAATTTTTTCGAAAGGGCAAGGTATACATAGAACTGTCATTGACGAAGGCACTTCGACTTGCGTCATGTCTACTTCATGTTGGCACGCCTTGGATTCATCGACCCTCTCTCCATCGTCGAATTCCCTTAAAGAATTCGATGGCCATACATTCATCCCAAAAGGTTACCTTTCCAACTACCCCATCACTTTGAGTGGGAAAATAGTAATGGTGGACATTAAAGTCATGGATTGAAAAATCTAATATAATCTGCTTTTGGGCCACAGTTGGACTTATGCCATGACTTCCATTGTGCCTATATTTTTCTGCTTCATCCTATTTCGACTGGATGGAAGAATAGTCACGGTGGACTAGCTCTCCTTCTGCACCCTAGATTACTGACTGCTACCTAGTGGCACTATTCCTTTAGTGGGTGGCATACCTAACTCTTATCTCAGTATCGTTACCAGTATTTTGAAGGGTTCTTCCTTGATGAGTTTCTTTACTCTCTTGCCACCCACAGTTCCACAGATGATTTCTATGGTGTCAACTATTCCTCGTGACCTAACTGATCCTTAGATCCTCCTCTCCCCCTTAGACATTGAATCTTATGGAGAAAAAATGCCACTATCACTAGTTGAATTGGCCTATCAAGCCATTCAATATGCATCTAATTCTCATATCACTTTGGTCATGACTAATGGTATGACCTCCTCTCCCACAACTACTCCCTCTAATGATCTCTTCAATCAAGTCCTACCTTTGGACAAAGTCATTCGAGAGATCATGTGTTTAGAAGAAAAACCTTGGGAAAACTCTCACGATCTTGTTTCAATATCTGATTCGGACACGACCCCTATACAAATCCTATCCTTTGAACCACCTAAGGTCGTTCACTCGAGTTATACCACCATCCACATTTTGGATTTAGAAGGGAACATGGGTAATCTTTCCAACACAATGCTCATTGATATCTCAATTAGGAAAGGCATCATGGAAAATATACAAATTGGAGCTGATTACAATCATGAGGAAATTGCAAGCTTCACCTACCTTTTCGAGGAATTCTTTGATGTATTCGCTTGGTCTTATGAGGAAATTCTCGACATAGATCAATCTATCATCAAGCATGAGATCAATGTTTATGACAATGCTAGGTCTGTCTGCTAGCGACTCCAACCACTCCACCCCGGCAAACTACAACCATCAATACTGAGGTGGAAAAATCATTACGTTTTGGTTTCATTTACCCTGTTCCCTTAATAAAATGGGTTTCCAATATGGTTCCCGTAGATAGAAAACAGGGTACTAACTGAGTTTGTGTCGACTACCATGATTTTAACATTGCATGTCAAAACTATAACTATCTGACACCATTCATCGACCGGATAATCGATGATTGTGTCAGTTGCAAATCCTTGTCATTTATGGATGGTTTCTCAGGCTATAACTAGATCACCATAAAACTCATGGACCAGCACAAAACTGCCTCCATTTTCCCTTGGGGAATATTTGGATATAGAAAGCTTCCATTCAATCCAACGAATGTTGGAGCAACCTTTCAATAGGACATGAACTACGCATTCCATGATATAAGACACATTGTTTAATCTTATTTGGATGACCTTCTAGTCGATTCCAAGAAGCAAGCCCAACACCTAGTTCATCTCTAAGAAATTTTTCTTAGGTGCAAGTTCTATAACATATGTCTAGATCCGCACAAATGTGTTTTCTTTATCGATTCTACATTCCTACTTGGTTTCATTGTCTCCAAACATGGGATTAGGGTTGATCCCAATAAGCTAAAGGAAATTACTCAATTGCTTGTCCCAAAAATCATTTTACAGGTCCAACGTTTAGAAGGGAAAGTAAACTTCTTACGATGATTCATCGTGAACTATACAGAGCTAAAGAAAGAATTTATTCACCTACTAAAGAAAGGAGTACTTGTGAGATGATTAAGCACAACAATCATTTGATGCCTTGAAAGAGGAACTTATATCTACTCCACTTCTTATTGCTCCCAACTATTTGCATGACTTTCTCCTATACATGGAAGCCTCACCATACTCCATTGGTATGGTTTTGGTTCAAAACCATGATGATCTCAGTGATCATTGATTTATTATCTCTGGAAACATCCAGTTGGGCATGAACTCCAATATTCACATGTGGAAAAGTTGTCCTTGGGAGTTGTCTTTGCGATCAATCACTTTCTGCACTATATACTGCTATGACAGACTACCATCATCAATTTGGAGAATCCCATGAGACACATTTTGTCTCATCAAGTCCTCAAAGGAAAATATTCCAAATGCATTTTTATCCTCCAGCAATTTGATTTTTCTTTCACCATTGCCAAAGTGAAAAAATCCTTAGTCTTGGCAAAACTATTGTTGTATCTTCCCATAGTCAATCCAAATGAGATAGCCCATGATCCTCTTCCACATGAATCTATCTATCTGATCGATTCAACTGACCCTTGGTATGGTGAAATTTTTTTCTACCTCCAAGCGCAACACTTCTACCCTGAACTATCATCAGGTGGTCGTCATCACATCCACCACCAAGCTCGACACTATTTAGTGTTGAACAATACTTTATATCTTTGTGGCAATGACATAATTCTTAATCACTGCCTCACTCAGCAAGAGGCAAAATATGTTTTAAATGACTCCCATGCTAGGGCATGTCGTGGTTATCTTTCTGGCTTTGCTACCACCAACAAAATTCTACATGCGGGATACTTATGGCCGACTGTGTTTAATTATTGTAACAAGGCAATCTAGCAGTGGCTCCCTTGTCAAATACTTACAAAGAAAATGCATGCACTCTTGGCTCCCCTCCACCCGATTATCTCCATTGGCCCCTTTTCCAAATTGGGCATTGACTTTGTCACATAGAACCCCACTTCCCCTTATGGACACAACTACATTATTGTCGTTGTGGACTACTTTATGAGATGGGTCGAAGCCATTCCCATTTTCTATGTCAATGGAGAAACCATGACATTATCCCTGTTCAATCAAGTGATCTGGCATTTCAGCGTGCCCCACGCGATCGTTATAGACCATGGTTCTCACTTTCAGAACCACATGATGTATGAATTAACACTGTTGCTCAGTTCTAGGCAAGAACATTCTTCCTCCTACTACCCCTAGGCTAATGGCCAAGTGGAAGTTATTAACAATGTCCTAAAAACCATGATCCGTTGATTAGTAGGAAATCACAAAACTCACTGGCACCATATGTTATATCCTTTGTTGTGGGCATACCAAACCTCAATAAAAACTACTACAAGCTTTACACCATTCCAACTTGCTTATGGACTAGAAGCAATATTACCTATCGAGCGCCAGATTCCTTCATTGAAACTTACTGTTGAAATCTTGCCCAACACCGTTGCCAAAGAAGAGCGGTTACTATCTCTCAATCAGCTGGACAAGACTGGTTGAGATTCCACACTAGCCCTTGAAACCCACAAGCATCGAGTCAAAACCCAATTTGACAAAAAATTCGAGCCTCGTTTTTATCAAGGCAGTGATCTTATTCTACTCTATGATCAAAAGCATGACCTCTTGGGGAAAAGAAAGTTTCAACCATTGTGGATTGGTCCAGATTTCTTCACCAAGGACCTCTCAAAAGGTGCCTGTGAAAATCAGGACTTTGAAGGAATTTCTCTCGCGAAGCCCCAAAATGGGCTCTGTCTAGAAAAGTATTATGACTAGCATTGCACTAGGCATATGCTTTGTAATTTTATGCATTTATAACTTTTTTTCTTTAGTTATAACTAGATTTTTTTGTATTTTATGAGCATTTGTCTCATACATGTCCCTTGTTGCACAAATATCTTTATCACCCTTATCATACATAGGATATGCAGATGGTACCAATCATCACACACGACACATTGCATTAGCTACTTAGGTCATTTACACAACTGAGTCGTAACTACCTTGTTCTAGGGGAGTTTTTCGTGGAACTACCACTAACAATATTAATGAGTATATGTCTATAATTGCACTTCTTATTGAAGCATCATCTTGGGACATCTCCAATCTAGTGTTTAGGTTATACTCTTATCTAGTCATTATGCAATTGACAAATCATTATCACATTCACAATCCAATCTTGTTACACCATTATTTAAGGGTACGACTCATGGAACGTCAGTTTGAGTTTATTACATATGAACACATTCCTCGAGAATTTAATATAGTCATTGACTTGTTAGCAAATTATGTATTAGATTGGCATCTGTCTCATTTAGTATACGTACATGCATGAAAGTAAAATTTTACATAGTTAGAATTTTACAAAAACATTAAAAAACACATTTACATCATAAAATGCCAATATATATCTATATATCTATATTCTATATTATATATATATATATATATTATAATATTATATATATATATATATTATATATATATATAGTATATATATATATATATATATATATCGAATCCAGTAATTTACATCGAAAATTCCCAAAACTTGGGTGTTTTAATTACAAAATGGCTTTACTAAGCCTCGCTATGACACTCGCTAGCTATACCATGTTACTGCTAAAATATTACTACTCATGAAAACTCAGAACAACTCTAGCTAAAATCCTAAGAGGAACCAAAAATCACTAAGGCATACCCACTATGTGTTGCTACATATGAGTAGGTATCTCCTTCATGGGAAGAGGTGACACACCCATGCTTAAACCTTTGAGGTTCCTAGGAACCTTGCGGAGACTCTACGTGTCATCTCTCTCTTCGGTGCCCAAGTAGCCTATCCCCCCCACCTCGCCTAGTGGGGCATGCCCATAGGACATACTAGTGCCACATCTATGTGAAGGAAACACTTCATGTCATTACCTGTTCACCCATAGATCCAAAACAGTACATAACTTTCAAAAGTTAAAAAGTAAGTTTGGTACTCTAATGAAACCTTTGTACCTTGTGGCCCCCACTGAGTGCCAAGTGGCAACATCAACTCTGGATCTCCCATGAAATCCATACCTCCATAGGCATAATCATCGATCATGAGGATTTGGCTGCTAATCCACTTGAATAAAACATCTTCGAAGAAGTGTCCAATTGGTCCCCCTCCAATCCAAGGAACTAGGGAAACCCATTGCCCCTACCTTAGCTCCCTGGGATTATCCTAACCCAAACTCATCCAAGACCTCAACGTAGGCAATCTCTCAAGAAATAAGGATACAAGATGTTAGTTTTGCCTTTACCTGGCAAAGAAATCCCTCACACCAGTGGAATATTTGGGGCTGCAAATAGTCAATTTCTAGTAACATCTGAGATTTTGTATCTACATGCGGGCTCCCAAGTGCATGATCATCCAAAGAATGGCCCTCATAGGGCTAGTCCCGATTCGCTCAATGGGGACCCTATTACTAGCTAATACATTGCCTGGACTGGAGTGAGTCTGGAACAACTCAAGGGTGATTCATGGATATACTCCTCAATCGGTCAGGTTTACTCATGCACCTCTGCATGATAAACCTAGAAGAAATTAAATGTCATCTCCTTTGATTGAGAGATCATGGTCCCCAATCCGGAACACAACTTGCTATTCATCCCATCGTTGGATAATCCAACTGAGTAGTTCTTCCTGACCCTTCATCAGGTCAAGTCTAGCATACATCATCAAACCGCATCTACACAAAGTAAGTAATCATGCGAGATCATTAAGCGTTTGTAGTTCTTCATTATCGTGAGCTCTTTCCCTCCAAAGAATCATGATGATGATTCAAAACTTGCATCAAATCACCCAGAAATTAGTCAAATTGATGGTAAAATCCCTAAGAAATCATGCATTGGGGATTTTAATTGCTCCCAGAAAACCTAACATTGCCCCCTAAGTACCACAAGGCATGCTAATGCACCATTGCAGGTTGTGAAAGGTGTTTAACACTCCTCCAACCTTAGGAGGCAACATTAGGTGAGATATATTGTCTAGTGATTCCCCAAAATAAAAAAACTTTAGCCCAATTGTAGTTCCCAATTGTAGTTGAAAAAGGCAATAGAATGCAATATGAGGGTTAGACCATCTACCTGGAACAAACAACACGTCAAATGATCACCTAGATTTCTCACAGTCACTTGGGGAATATCTACTCCCTTTTCACTCCAGAACGCTCTCACAGAACTCAAATGGTGAAAATGAAGGCTTTCAAACCTTCTTATCATCACCCTAGAGGTATAACTCACCTTAACTAGTCATTAAAATCAATTTTTTTCATTCCTATGTCATTTAACAGATGTTGTTTTGATATGATGTCAGTATTACTTATGCTCTGATGAAGATTTTTTAGTGTTGAATTGTAGAAATGACCATGTTTGACTCAATTTTATTTTATGGGATCTTTTCTCTCACGTGAATTGCAAAATCCTTGACTTATTGTCGTCAGGCTCATAAAACTCCTATGACGATGGTATGAGTGCTTTCCTTTTTGGGACATTTTCTCACTCTTAAATTGAAAATCCCAAAGTTTTTCCCTTCTTCAGGATTGTTAAATCTATGAAGAAGGCATGAGTAATTCTTTTATCTCTTTTTCCTTGCCCATTAAACTTAAAAAGATATATCGAGTTTTATTCATTTGACTCGTTAAAATTTGATGAAGATCTATTGATTTTTTCTTCATATGACTCATGAAAATTTCATGAAGAATATCAAGTTTACTTAGTCCCTCGTACTTGGAAGAAAATGAGGCAAACGTCTATTAACCATAGGTTTGTCATTTTATTTGGACTGAATAGACTAACTTACGAAAAAGGAATTTTTTTGGGTATACTAATAAACCTTTGTCATACCAGGTTATCAACTATGACAAATGGTTCCCCCTAGAGTTACTCTTTAGGATCTTTTCAGACTCTCTAAATATGAAAAGACCACCTAGTTTACCTATCTAGACTTGTTAAACTTAATCAGATGGGGGACAATTGGACAACATAATTGCTCTATGTCTATATTTGGAAACATATTTTTGTAGCATTCGTTCCCTTGAACATGGAAATCCCTTCGCAAAACCTCCTTTTTCTCATCCTCTCAGATGAACCTTACCATGCTATGAGTTTAGCCTATATACTCCAATGTTTCTACATCCATGTATCCTAACATTCTTTGGTGTTCACGAGTCTAAAGTTTATTGGTTAACCTTTATATCATGGATTTTATTGTTTAAGGGATTCCTCTACGCTCTACTTCCTACATCAGTCATCACTCATATAATTCCATCATGCCCTGTATCTGTTTGACCCATTGCTCAGAATTTATCTTCAAAAAGATTCATTCTTCTCCTGTTTCGTGTCGACTAATGTAGAACAAATTATTTCCTACCTTTCGACAGGTCTCTTTCTGTTGACTTCAACATTCTATCTAGGAAGCAAATCTAGAAACATATCAGTGCCTTCAATACTACAAGCATTAGGAGCAGGTTACCTTGTGTTTCATTGGGATTTTTCATTATTAACTCCTGGTTGAATGATTCTAGGAGTGTTTGACGACAACATCATTATTCACACTCGGTAGATCAATGTACTGCAGATCTTGGAGACCAACATCATTATCGATGGCCATCCTCGCTTCTGTTAACAATTTTCATTATTGACAGGTAATCAGACAATTTTACACATGTTCGACCTCAATGGATTTATTCACATGTGTCGAAATATGCTGTTAAGATGAAGCGACAATCAATACCTTGGGTACAGGCTTGCATCACTCAGCCTTGATTGCTCTCCCAAGCTGCGTATATTGTTTTTTGGAGATAGCTAGTCAGGATGATTTTATTATGACATAGTTCCACATTATGCTTATCGGTGGACATGATCGTCATACCTCTTTGTTGAAAAATCACTCTAACATAGCTAGTGAGCATGGGAATTCCCGAATCGGCCATGATTTTAGATTTTCACATATGTGGTTGTATTAGGTTTCTCATAGCCGTGAAGCTCTGATCCTCTCTCTTTTTTTTCCAACATGGAAATTCTAAAGTATTTTGGCCATCATCTTTGTCTCTAATATCATACATTATGGGGAATTTTTTATATAATAAAATGACCTCTTCATCAACTCAAAGGAGGAAGATAGTTTGAATAAAGGTATAACAAATTTCATAGTCCGATTTTCTAGGGTAACGCTCCCCAGGAATTATTAGGATGAGTTATAACACTCCCCATGAATAAGCCAACGGCGTTAGTCCCTAGGGTAACTCCCTGTGTTGCCTTAGGTGCAGCGTCAGTCAAGTTTTGTGAGGTTCCGAAGGACAAAGGAGTGGGTTGAATGAATAATATCCCACTTTTTGCTCATATGTCATCCTGAAAAGTAGGAAACATCCATCTTCGACCTGTTTGAGGATATTTCTACTTCTAACAGAGTCTAATAGAAAGGGAAAGAGAAATAAAACAAGGAAACATCTTAGCTTTTTGCAAAGGGAACTCATGAGAGAGCTGGCAAGGATTAGCCTCTCATTCTATATATTGGAGACTTGGGGCATTATGAAAGAGGTCGTCAGGTTGAAATATTGCCAAGTTACTGTCAAAATTTTGAATGAGACATAGTGGTTTACCAAGAGGTTAGAAGAGAGAGAGAAAAAGGAGTTGGAGGATTAGGGGAAGTTTGATTCACCAAATGGTTGCAACCATCATTTCCTATTAAAAATATAGACCTGCAGTTGTGTTTTATACTCTATGCTGTTTGTATTTTGTTTTTTCACATGTTGATGCAATTCCATAGTTTATGAGTAGCTTAGATGCATGTTATTTGATATCGTTATATATTGTTGTCTTGATTACCAAGTCTATATGATGTAGTATTACTTCTTGTCTTGTTTATATGCAGGTGTTTATCTAGGAGCTAGCATAGAGGTCTTCCACTCTGCTACATTGGGTTCTCCAGCAAAACTGCATCAAGATCTGAGATAATCTCTTCCCTCCTGCTTTGAATATCATACCTTAATAAGGACATGTATATTCTTCTTTGTGCTAGCTGCAACTAATCTAATCTGTCTACCAAGGATCTCGGGAAGATCCTTGAGGGTATTCTAGCCACAACCACATGCGCATTAATCCCTATAGCAAAAACCCGAGGTCCAACACTAATCTTTCCTAGGTATCTCAAAGGAAGAATAGATCAATTGGGAGTATTAAAATAATTGCATGTAGCTTCTTTGAGAGGTCCTACATCATCTTCTAGAATATTGACCTTAGGGATACCAATTACCATCATCATATCTAAAACCTTAGGTCTTGATCTCTTCATCTTAAAGCCTTTCTTAAGAGCTTTTAGCTTCTTTGAAGCATCAAACCATTATTTGTGAGTAGTGAGGTGTTTTATAATTTAGTATATGGGAGAAGTTTTCACAAACAAATAGAGATAGTGTTACACTAAAAATATATAAAAAAAAAAGTATAATAAAAGAATTGCTTTATAACATAAAATTAAATGATTAAAATATTTATAGATTAAGAAATTTGATAGTTTGAATGTTTAATAAATCTAATTTATAATAAATTTAAGA
>APFE030247349.1:139606-156436 GCA_000404065.3 Pinus taeda | reverse complement strand
ACTGTGTTGTGAAACCACATTCACCTATGCTCATGCTCCTCTAAATGGCTAAAAAACCCTCTTTGCCTAAGTTAAACGCATCATCGCGTCTGTTAATCAAATAACCGCGCTGACAGGCGGAGGCCAGTGTATCTGATGCGCTGCCAGCGCGGAAGCACACGTCTTTCCCGCGCTGGTCCCATTTTACGAACAGCGCACCCTCCGTTTGTCCTGTTGAGCGCTGACCGGACCTCCTCTATAGTTGATCTGCGATGTCAGCGCGTCATCTCAGTGTCTCACCCGCGCTGATCCTGTTTGGGCGAATTTGTTCTAACAACCAACCTTCCAGATCCCTCCAGACTTGGTTGTTAACATTGTTGAGGTCGCCATCCTTTCTCTGGTACGTCTGTTGTTCGACTGACCATCCACTTTTCTTGGGGGAAAGCTCATCCTTTACCTATTCATGGAGACTCCTTCTCCTTTATAAGCCTCCTCCATTGCCCATGAGCAGCTAGTTTGGAACATATAGACTTTGATTGGGGAATTCTTAGTGCATTAGTGCTGCTCTTTGTAGGCATTTGGTGTGTTGTGTGAGGATTGCTTTGAGCTTGAGGAAGGTCATGAGCTTGTTGCCTTGTATGTGAGAGAGAGACCTCTTTGACTTGGGAGATTTGCTTTAAAGGTGAATGCTTGGGAGACATGCTGGCTGGACCCTCTAGGGAAGGACTCAGCGTCAGGACTTCGGTTGTACCTTACTCTACTTTCTGTTAATAAAGATAGATGACTACTCTTATGGTTCTATTTCCATTTGTCCAATGAATGATTGATGTAAATTGTATCCTTCCTGACTGATACATAGTTGTTGTTAGTAGATTTTACGCTTGTGTTTTCTCTCTTTTGCTTGTGTAGGTGTTCGTCCACGAGGATAGCGGAGAATTGTGATCGGCTGGAGTGAAGGAGCGAGAGGAGTATCTCTTCGACAAACAAGCGTTGGAATCCAAGTAGGTTATTCCCACCCACTTGTTAATTACGACTAGGAACCTGCAGTGTAGCATTGTTTGATTGTTGCTAGACCCCTGTTGGGCTAGTAGGGATCGCCTCTATCCGTAGAGGGGATTTACCTATCCAACACTCTTGAAGGATGAAAATCCACTTTGAGTACTTTCCCTTGAGTAACTGATGTGACAGTATGTACATCATTGGGATGCAGTCAAAAATCACCGTCGTGGTGTGCAACAATATATAGTGATGGAAACATTGGATGCCATGAACAGCGGCCAAGGCCAACTTCTCGACATAAGCATATAGAATTTCTGTATAGAGTAGATTGCGGTTGAGATAGTAACAATGTGCTCAGTACCATCATCATCATCTTGGACTAGAACCATGCCAATAGTGCTATCGACGACGTCTAAATAAATAGTATAGTCACAATGACAATTAGGCAGACGTAACAACGGAGCAGAAACAAGGAGTGCCTTGAGCTGCTCGAATGACTCTTGTGCAACGGTATCCCAAACAAAAGGGGTATCATGTTTTAATAACCACGTATATCATTTGGCCACTTTAGCATAGTTTGGAATAAAACAGCGTAAAAAAATTGCTTTACCCTGCAAACCCTACAATTGCTGCAAAGAAGCAGGGGGAGGAAGACTCAAGATGGCTTCAATCTGAAGGGGATCCAGGCGTATGCCCTCTTTGGAGAGGAAAAACCCAAGAAGTCTGTCTGATTCAACACAAAAGACATATTTATGTGGATTAAGGTGAATATGATAGTGTCGACAACGAAGAAAGATTCCACGAAGGTGTTTTGGATGGTCTTGACAATTTACTAAATGAGCTGGAAGGTCATCCAGGTAAGGCTATACAATGTGCCGAATATCATGAAATGCATAAAACATTGCATGTTGGAAGGTAGCACTGGAATTTTTTAGACTGAAAGGAAGTTTATTATAGGTGAAAGTACCCCACAGACAGATGAAGGTGGTCTTGTGTTGATCTGTGGGTGATATATTGATCTGATTGTAACCAGAGAAATCATCCATAAATGAATAAATCTCACTCCCCACACACTCATCAATGAGCTAGCTAATGAAAGGTGTCGGGTAGTTATCTTTGGGACATGCATGATTAGTGTCGCGATAATCAACAGATACCCTAATAATGCCTTGTTTCTTGGTCACAGGGACAATATTAGAAACCCAATCTGTAAGCAGGATAGGGTAAATAAAACCAGCTTTGAAAAGCTTTTCAACCCTTGCTTTGATAGCGGCAGCCTTTCGGGGGTGCACAGGGCGTAAACACTCTCGAATAGTTTTAGTACCTGGATACATAGGTATTTCATCCACCATGATGCTAGGATCAATGTCGGGCGTCTTTTCATACGACCAAGCAAGAACATCATGAAATTCTCGAAAAAGATCAGTATAAAGTTGAATCTCCTCTGGAGTACAGGTTACTCCAATGTGAATGTGCTCGACAACCCCTGAATTAACAGAGATGTCGATAGGTTGAGTTTCCATGATGTTCCCCCATATTACCCTCAGATAAAAATTGATGGATTTGAATAGGTGTCTAAAGGGGTTGGGAGGGGACACAGGAAGCAAACCGCTCAAGACAAGTAAGCATAGCCCCATGGGTAGAGAGAAATGAGGAACGATGGTGACGATTAGACCAAGGGGGTTCCTAAGAAGACATAGTCTCGATAATCGCTTCATCCGAAGGAAAGACTTCGTGTAAGGGGTCCGAAGAAGCACCATCTCCAAGCCAAGGGGATTGGACATACGAGTCGAGAGCCTTACTCAAAGGAGTAGGTTTAGGAAATGAAGCCAATGCAGAAACAATTTCAACGTAGTTGAGCTCAATAGGACTTAACTGCATGACATCAGCCCAAGATTCTACTTAGTCAGTGGGAGGAAGAACCCATGGATTAGAACGAACAGAACATATTGACAGGAGCGATGTTGGGAGGTGGGAGTGAAAAAACACCCATGAGGGCGGGATCTTTAAAAATTCCAACACCCACACTCTCATATGGAATGGAGGTATGCTCCACGAAAGGCAGATTGCCATCGGAAGAAGAGGAAGCGAAGAAGGAAAAATGGTCTACTGTGACAATCTTCCCTTGATGGGGAAAGTGAAGGACACGAAATAGAGATGAAGCCAGACGTGGGAGTATACCATTAGGATGAGAATCTCTCCCATCAAAAGCTTCCAAGGTATTGGGAGATGGGCTCAGGGTTGGAGAACTGATAGCCTTCCAACAAGCAAGAGACATGATGCAAGTAGAAGTTCCTTCATCAATAACAGTACAATGAATAGTCTTAGAATTAATGATGATTTGAATAAGGAAATCTATTTGGTGAGGCAGTCTTGGTACATGATTTTCCAGGTCAAAAGTAATCAAATCCGAGTCAGCTGGGTCAATTCCACCGATGGTCGATAGCAACGACTTCCTCTGGGGGGGACAGCTCTGGAGGACCTCCAATGCGGACATAGTCGAAGAACCTTGGGCTAAGTCCTCAACGATGCTATAATGCTGAGCATCATGAGCATTAGGGTTGTAAGAAGACTTCCAGAGCACTCCATGAGGAGTAGGTCGAATGACCGACTCAGTACTAGGTCACTCGATATGGAGCGGACCCAAACTGGATGGAGGAGTACTAGAGGGGACCTTAGTTTCCTTCAATGCGGGTGAAGGATCCTCTTTTGATCGTGTAGTGATATAAATGGAAATTTTCCCAGCCATAAAAGCTTGAGAGCCAAAGGGGGAAGAGTATTGAGATGGATCAGCCACCATTTGAGTTTTTTGCGAGGGAAAAGGTTCTTTGAGCACAACAGGAGTCCTAGGGGAACCTTTTAACAAGTGACTAACTTCAGACCGTCTTGGGTAATCTTTAGTATAGTGATCCTCGTCACAAATAAGACAAGGATACTTAGGTTTGCACTTGGTACCTTCCTCGGCTGGAGGCGTAAGGGGATCTTATTTAAGTTGATCGGTTTTATTCTTTCCCCTTCCCTTCTTCTTACCTTTTGAGGTTTTGTTCGCTGACGTGGACTAAATAGCGTTAACCTCGAAAGTTTTACCAGAATTGGATGAAGCCTGAGAAGTATTTTCATTTGGAGCATTAGATTTTTTCTTCGCAAGGTTGGCAGGAGCCTTTCAAGAGGATGCGTTAACAGAACCTATGACACCATCAATAGATGGCGTTGACAGAGCTTGGGAAGTTTCGGGTCATGGAGCATCTGGAAAATAATCAAATAATGTACTAGACTGGGAGTAAACTAAGTTAAGGTACTGAGCACGTGCAATGGCCTACTCTTTAGTTACACATGCCCCCATAGCAATGTCCCAGGCTATTGGACTGACGAACGAAGTTGTAAACCAGTCGGTCAGAAGCTAGTTTGGGATCCAGAACTTAATTAAACGATGACGACGTCTCCATTCATGGATGTGATCGGAGATATGCGTAGTTGTGTTCTATTTCAAAGATGTTAGGAGGTGTGTGCCCATTTCATATCGAATCAACAACTGAAAATGAGTTAAAAATGCCATAGAAAGCAAGTTAAAGTCCTGAAAAGTTCTTCAAGCTAACTCAATATACCATTTTGCAGTAGAGCCAGTGAGAGTCCATTGGAATAGGCAGAGCTAGATTGAATCATCAAGCCATGAATTCGATGAACACTATAGATGATAGGTGATGACATGAGCTTGGGGATCCTCTCCAGCCTTACCGTCAAATTTGGGACAATCACCGGGAATCTTAGTTGTAACCCACGGTCAATACAGATTATGAAGGATAGGATCATTGGTTAGTTTGGACACATCTGGTAATTCCAAGATTGCCAAAAATGGTAATTGAGGGTTGAAGGACATCTGAGGCCATGGGTAAGAAATAACACCAAAGTTCCATCCAGTTCCCAGTTTCCCCCACTGATTTTGTCCAGATGGATTTGGCCTGTAAGTGTTTTGTCCATAGGGATTTTGTCCATAGGGGTTATAGTTATAACTAGACAGTTGACCCTGGATTTGACCCCCTGCATTCCATTGGTTACCAACCTGACCCACAGGAGCAACATATGGTTGTTGAAAATTCTGATAAGGGTTATCCTATGGTTGTTGGTAATTTTGGTATGGGGCAAATTGAGTTTGCCCTTGGGGTTGCTGGAAACCATAAGGTGGCTGGGCTCCAAATTGAGCCTGGGGGCTAGGCTGCATTTGATGAGCATGTTGGGTTTGGAGTCCAACTTGAGTTTGAACACCGGATTGGGTCTGGAGCCCGTGCTAGGGCTGAAAACCGAGTGGAGCCTAAGAAGCAATAAGTGTTTGAGTGCCCAATTGAGCAGACCCAGATGGATGTCCTTGGGAGAACTAAGGTTGAGCCATCTAGCTAGAAGGTTGACCTGGTTGAGATTGAGGTTGACCCATTTACCTAGAAGGTTGAGCTTGCTAGGTATTGGGTTGACCTTGCAAGGTTGAGGGTTTCCCTGACAGATCAAATGATTGAGCAAACTGGACAATCGATTAGCCTTCTTGGACCTTAGGCTGGCCAATTTGTCTAGAGGGTAGAGTTGGCTGGACAGTGGGTTGGTTGTGCTGAATGTGAGGCTGACCGATTTTCCGGGTTGGCCTTGTTGCATGTAAGGTTGTCGTAGATTACGAGAGGGTATCCCGAAACATGTGAAAGATGAACCATTGAAGGCTTAAGGTTGTCCCGGGAAGGGTTGTCGTTTTGGGCCGATAGGTTGCCCCAGATAAGGTTGACCATAATATGGTTGTTCGTGAGGTGGCTACGTGTATGACGGCTGACCTTGATAGGGTGGTCCATGAACACTTGAAGGATGTGCTTGGCCACCATGATAAGTTTTGGTACCCCAAGCAACAGATAATGGAACCGAGACCTCAACCGCAGGTTGAGGTGGCATAGGTGAGGGATGATAAATATGAGTTCCTCGAGAATCATAATAATGAAACAGATTTTGTGGATTTAGATTCTAAAGAGCTTCAAAATATTGATCATATGCCCCCCTGCTGAAATGGGACCAGAAGAAGGTGGGGTACTCAGGGTAGGATTAACAACTCCATATGTGGATGCTGACAGACCCTATTTGGAGGACCAGTTGAAGGTCAAGCAATAGTGGTCACAACTGAGGATGCAGTGATGACACGTACAATGAGAGCTGAAGAAGCCACACAAATGGTTGGAATAGTCGGATTAGATGTGACAATCACATTGTGAATCTGTGGCATAAAAGGCTCTGAAGTCAGAATGAAGGTACGAGATCACATGGAACTCGTAAAGGGAGATCTAGAACCCATGATATTAGTCAAAACATTATAGCATAAAGGCAACATGATACCAAGAGAGGTGACACGAAAGGGTGAAGTTTCTGTAGATATAGGGATTTCACCGCTTGCCATAAATGTTTCTTCACCAGAGATGGGGTTTGTCTCATCCATGTCAGAGGAAGACATCGGGACTGAAACACCAAGAGGAGTGACGGGAAAGTCTTCTTCAGAAGGCTCCCAAATGGGGTTCCAATGAATATTGTAAGACTCGTCTTTTGGAGCACGAGAGTTAAGCGATTGGATACTTGGAATAATAGGAAGAGTATCACTAACAACTGGTACCTCAAAAGTGACAGAACATGGAGATACTTGGTCACTTGGAATGGGAGATGGGATCAGTGATTCCGCCAGGATGATTTAACTCAAAAACCCTAGGGAAAAATAACAAGGAAATTAACCCTACGCAAAATAAAACATAAATAGGATCTAACAAGGCAAATGTGAACGTGGCTGAATGAATTTAAGACACATGAACAAAACTTGAAATTTTCATCTTTAGAGAGTCGAGAAAAGGATGAAAAGATGACTTTAGTCACCTTCGAATATTTGAAAGGAAAAGTGCTTAGATGGACCTTTCCTTTTAAGGAGTTCGAAAAGGAGTGAAAGTGACTACTCTGGAGAACTAGGCAAAAGGTTTACCAAACAACTCGTAAAACTGCATATACACCTTAGCAATCATATGAAAGCGAAGGACTTTCCGTACGATAGTCAATCTTCCCAAATTCTGTGTTTGGTGCATTACGGTTTGCAAGGTGGCAGACACGGCTTCCTAAGGATATAGAATGATAACCTAGTGGGGTCTCCCAACATATACTTGACGGTACTAGGAGTGCAAGTCCGTACTAGCAACTATTGAGTCACAGAAGGAGGAATCACCCAACCTTAAGTGAAAGCAATAGTGACTAGGTTTGTGGGTCATTCAATGTAGTTTCATTTGGGTGATCATCATATTTTGTTACAATTATAGATGTTTTTATAGAAAGATCCAAGTCTATGTCTTAGAAAGAAAATATGATGTGTTTATTATATTTACAAAAAATATAATTATTGTAGAAAAGAGAATATACATGATAATAAAATATTTATAAATGCATAATGGAGGCAAGTTCACATTTTTATATTTTGAAATATATTGCAAATAAGCAAGGACTCAAAGACATAAACACACTATGTGCACTCCCTAACAAAATGAGGTGGTAAACCACATGAAAAATACTCTTCTAGAAAGAGTAAGTACCATTCTTAGCAATGAAAATTTGCAACAAGAGTTATGGAAGAAGCAATAATTATTTCTTATTATTTTTTAAATAAATCATCATAGATTACAATAGATTGTAAAATTCACAAAGAGACATGGACATAAAATTCCTAAAGAGGAAAGGATATGTGATCCTTGCAATTATATAGATTTAATAATTTTTAGTTGTGAGTCTTATTCTTGCCCACAAAAATCAATGTTGTAAGTTACACTTTCGATTGCTAAGGGATATATATTGTGGGATGCTACTTTTTGGGTGTGGAGCATGATTGTTCAGAGGTCTTTGTTTCTGCTGGATGTATACCCCAGGAAGTTTGTACACCCCTCCACGCAGGGGGGTGCGGGGGGGGCTTGTCCCCCCTGCGAGGATTCGGGGGGGTTGATCCCCCCTCGGCTAAGGGGTCGAGGGGCCAATAGTCCCATGGCGGGGGTTTTGGGGGCAACGCCCTCGAAGATAAAAACAGATGTAAAATTGCCTTGTAAAAGTACAGTAATTTCTAGTCAATCCGGGCCATTCATTACGCGGATGATCTGATGGTAGAACTTATGTTTAGTTTAGGGTTTTTTGCCCTAGAAGGAAACCCCTCTCTTTGTATGATGGCATTGTATTTGAGGCTGTGTAATAGATGTGTATTCTCTGAGAGAGAAACAAAGAGGTGAGACTGTGAGAGAAAATAGAGAATATTACAACGGATTTGTTGTATGTTGTGTCTCTTCATTTTGTTGGATAATAGAAAGTAAGGACTGGCTGTTCGAGGTGGACGTGGCCCAAACTGGGTGAACCACGTATATCTGTGTCTCTCTTGTTTTATTTGTTTTATGTGTTTATATTTCTGCAATACTTTATGTGTTCCATTGCTTCGTAATATATAATTTTCTGACACTACTTCCCACAAAAATTTCATTGGAAAATATTAATATTTGATGAATCTTACTCATTAAATCATATATTGTGAAAGATGATTTGAAAGAAGGAAAAACACCACTAAATCAAAAAATTAAGCTATATACTCAGTTGTATTAAAAAATTAGGATGAAAGAAGAAGCTCTTGATGATAAATAATCTATGGATGCTAACAATATTCACGAAAAAGAATAAATTATAAAACCAACACTAAGAAGATTTGCATGAGACATAAATCCTCCTCAAAGGTGTATTTATTTTATTTCATCTAATTATTTGATTACTAATGATGGGTAACATTTTTTTTGTCATGAAGTAATAGAGGATATAAATAATGCTAAATGGACTATGAAAATGAAAGAAGATATGGATGCCTTAGAGAAACAAAACTGAGGACCTAGTAAAACTTCCAAAATATAAAAAACTTGTTGGTCATAAGTAAGGTGTTGATGATAAATATGAAAGATATAAACCCATCCTATAGTAAAGGGGTATTCTTAGATGGAAGTTATTGATTTCCATGAGGTATTTTAACCAATTGTTAAGTTTGTTTCTATCTATATGTATTACCACTAGTTTATTTTCTTGTTATTTAGTTAGAGCAGTTGGATGTTTAAGCAACATTATGTAATGGAAAATTGGATGAGGAAATACACATGGAACATCTAGAAGTATTTGTTTACCATTATAAAAATTATGTTTGTTTTCAAGTTCAAGAAGTCATTCAATGGCTTAAAGTAGCCCCCCGATAATTGTACAAGAAGTTTGATTCCCTCATGATGAGCTAGAATTATACTATAAGTGAGTATTACCATTCTAGTTACTTCAAAAATTTTAATGGCATAATCATTAACGTAGTGTTACATGTTGAAAATATGATTTTTGAAAGAAAAAACATAGATCATATTAGCAAGCTAAAGGCTCAATTAGATAGGAATTTTGATATGAATATCTAAGAAAACAAATATTGGGCACAAAAATACATTGGGATGGAAAAAATGGTAAGTTCATGTTATTACAATAGAAACATGTGGAAAACATACTCATGAAATTCAACATGAATAATGTGAAGCATATAAAATTCCCATTTTAGGATTTCTCTTTGTTTATTTCCTAGTAGTGATGAAGAAAATAATTAAATGTCCCATGTACCATATGTTAATGCAATAGAAAGTTTAATGTATCTCATGGTTTGTACTAGACTAAATATTTTACATGTAGTGGGTGTTGTTAGTAGAAACATGGTAAACCTAGGAACATAGCATTGGAATGTAGTGAAATGGATGGTTTGATAACTTAGAGGCACAAGTGATTAATTCATTACCTTTAATGGTTTTGGTGATTATGTATGTGGTTATGCTTATTCAATTTTTCCATTTAATTTGGATGGGAGAAGTTCTACTTTAGGTTATGTCTTTCCTCTTATAGGAGGATCTATTAGATGTGTGCCAAAGTTAATAGAATAACGAAATAGTGGATAAATAACTAGTTTCTTTATCTAGTACTAAGGTTAAATAAATCACTATCTCACATGCATCCAGGTACATAACTTGGTTGAAGGGTATTTAGGTTGAGTTTGAATAATACATAATGATGTAAATGTAATTTATAATAGTTAAGGTGTTATCTATCGGCTACCAATCCAACTCCTCATAGTAACATTACAAATATGTATATTCAGAGCGATTTTACCAAATAGGTTATTAATGGAGGTGGAGTAAACCTTAAGAGTGTCCACAATCAAGGAATTTGTGTAGACATGTTTACATAAGCAATATTGTTAAAGAAGTTGCAATGGTGTTTTGCTTCTCTTGGCTTATAGGAGAGGTGATGAAATAGATTGGTTGAGGTATGATGTAAATTTTTGTTATGGTCGAGATTATTAAAATTCATGACAAAAAATAAAAGGGATTGAAAACCAAAATTCACTTGAAGCAAATATTAAGTACTTCGTAGAATGAGTGGAAGTTCATGTAACCATTCTAATGGTTCTAATTTAGGTACATATATGTATCTTGAGAAATTTATTTTAGTTTCAAGCCTATTGTAATATACTTCTTGAGTACTAAAATACCATACATTTCCTCATGGATGTTTCCTTACCCATTGTCAAGGTTTTTCCATATCAATATTGTGTTTTCTATGTGCTTCCATGGTGTCTTAATTCACTTTTTCTCTACATTTATGATCAATTCAAGCTCTAAGATACCAACACTTCCTTGGGATGGCTTATAGGGAATTGGGAGCTTCATATTGATATGGTTTGGTATAAAAATGGGTTTTTCCTATTCGATCTTGAGAGTCAAGAAGCTAAACATAAGATCATCATGTCTTGAGAGTGAAGACATTAAAGATAAAATGTTCATGTTTGACCCATATATTTTTCTCCCATTGGACCATTAATTTTGATGCAAATATGGAAATTTTGTCTACCCCTATATATTTAAGGCTTCCACACTTTCTCATTGTTCACTAGGGTAAAGACACCTCAAAGCCGTTGGAGACAAGTTGGGTCATTTCATCTATTAAGGCAAAATAAAGAATTTAATGTATACTTGTGCCAAAATTCATGTGGAAGTGGATTTAAGAAAGACAAATTCATAAGGGATTCAACTTAATATGGGAAGACAAAGACATCTTCAAGTCCTGGATTATGAACATATTCAACAAAAATATAACATTTTACATAAATATGGAAATTTTGCAAATAATTGTCCAAGTAAATAAGAATCTCAACCACCTCTAAAGCAAATTCCCCCACCCGAAAACAACAATGGTCGAGACATATTTAAAATAGTGATAGAAGGAACAAGAAGCAACAACCCAATGGAACTCAACCTACAAAGTCAAGTTTGAAACACAAAAATTGTTTTGAAACCCTTGCAGATATAGAAGAAAAAGAGTACGAAAACTCAAAAGAACTCAATAATTTGGAAGCTACTCCCAAGGCCATTCCATCAAAAAAATAAAAAGAGGAAATTAGACAATTGCTCCAAATAAAAAAGTTAGACAATTGCTCCAAATAACATGGACTAGACTTCAATGAGATTATTGAAATTATTAACAAATCAATAGAAAAAAAAATTAGAAATATAATTGAAAAATTAAAGACAATATTCATAATATTTTTTATTCTCCTTCCTTTATTAAAGAAATATTTGAATCCTTCCCCTTTATTAACGAGAGTCCAAAAATAAAATAGAAGATGCCTAAAATGAAGTACATGCCTAAATTTCATGGGGATATTAATGAAGCGAGCTTTCTCTCCTAAAATGAAGTACATGCATTAATTTTATGTGGATATTAATGAACCGAGGTTTCTCTCGTGAATAAATAAATGATCTTTTATGTTTTTCTCTTTAACTTTGTAATCAATTTGTTAGATTTTATTAGTGTAATCTTGGAATTGACATAAATTTCTATGGCAAATGACTCTCTCTGGCATGTTTTGTGAAGAAAGGTGAGGGATTGATATAATAATCGAAGAAGTTCGTGTTGTTTTTATTCATTTCTAATTTATTGGTTTGCTAACCAGGTTTCACGAGTTTGTTAATATAAACATAACTATTTGTTTTAAAAAATAAAAGTGAAAATAAAAAATTTGAAAATAAAAAATTAGAGTAGGTTTTTTTGTCTCACAAACTAGGGCCATATATATCAATTTAGTGTTTTTTTAGCTTTAACATTATACACTAATAACCAATTCTATTGTATATTAATAAAGTGATTGAAAGTACAAGATTTATAGTGTTTTCTACTTCATAATATTATGGAGATATGTAATTTTATCAATATGAATTAACAAAAAAATATTTCTATGTAAACCAGACTAAAATATTTCAATGTTCATGTTATAGAAAGCCAATTCCTTTCATTGTCAATATGGAGCCTATATATATATATAAAGATGGATTAAGTTATATATATATAAAATTTAAAAAGAGGATAGAAATATTTTTTGTCATTAATATATTTTTAAACACTAGTTGGTCTATGTTAAGCATGGGAAGAATTCCATGCTTGGAGCATGAGGGACAAATGCAAGGAGCGTAACAATTGATTCATTGTTGGACTTTTTATTTAATTGTGTTTTCACTACAAATTTTATGTACTTGCTAATCTTAAATGTGTTAAGTTAGATTTTATATATATATAATATATATTTATATATATATTTAAAATTTAAAGGAGATAGAATATTTTTGTCATTAATATATTTTTTAACACTAGTTTATTTCACAAAAATCTGTATATTTTACCTTTGAATATTTATATATAGAAGATATATGAAATAACAAGAATATATTTTGTTAAAATAATGTCAATATCTAATTTACAATTAATAAATATTCATGTGAACTTGTTAATTTATTTTTATTTTTTTACAAATTATCCGAGTAAATAATGTTTTTTTCTAATTACAAGTTAACAAAGAATAAATCTTACTTTGTAATTAGTCATATTATAACTTTTTTGACACACTAAACTGCTATACAATACAGGTTATATATAAAATTGATATAAAACTATATTTTAAAGAGATATCAAAATATTTCATTATCACTTATATTCAAATATATATTTTTTTTAAATATTTAAATTGTTATTAGAGCACATCTTTTTCATATTACAATGCTTAAAAAAGCATTAATATTATATATTAAAAATTAATAACAATTAAAAATACATCCATACCTAATTAACCAACAATTCAAGGTTTTAAATTAAAAGATGTAAATGCTTTGTTCTTAATTAAAATTGTATCCCTACATCCTTAACATTGCATATACCAATACATAAAAATCAATAAATTTCTGGCAAAATAGAAATTCACCCGAAAGATCATACTTGCCCGATAACAAAGAAAAACAAATTGAAAAAGCAGTAGTCTATAACGCGACTTTTTGAAAGCCTTTCCGGCAGATTTTTCCGGTCAAAATCCGGCAGCAATTCATTGAATTCCCAAGTTTGGTAGTTAGTTTCTGCACAATCAATGGCTCCCAGGGTGTTTTCCAGGGCGCTGAATCCAAATATGCAGTTAAAAAACCATTTTAACTGCTAAAAATCAAGATTTAGCCTCATTTCTTCCGTTGGATTCCGTCACCGGAATCTCCAAAATGTCGCATTATAGACAACTCCATTGAAAAATACTGCAAGTACTCAAATTGAGGTTCTGCAAGTACTCAAATTGAGGTTCTTTGAGCAAACAATAATTTGGGGATATATAACATAGAAAAACAAATTGAAAAATGCTATCTTGTTTAGCTGCAAATACTCAAATTGATGTTCGTTGATCAAACGATAATTTGGGTATAATAAAAACTAAACGGGGTTGGCATAACCATTTATTTACTTAAAATTATTAAAAAACACTGAAATTGGTTATTCCCACGTGAAAATAGGTAACACTCAAACGGACAAAGTACTCAAATTGAGGTTCGTTGAGCAAACAATAATTTGGGGATATAACTATAGACAAAAACTAAAGGTGGCGAGCATACCCATTTATTTATTATTTTATTAAAAAGACACTGAAATTGGTTATTCCCACGAGAAAATAGGTAACAGTCAAACGGACAAACCCTGGGTACAACATTTTATGTAGCAAGTTAACTCATCTTCTAATTAGTATGCTTGTATTACATTGACTAACTAAGCCACCAGCCCACGTTCGACCATCAGCAGACCTCGTCAATGAATTCTGCCATATACAAACAACATAAAACCATTAGTCCAAATAAAGAACGATATTCCTGTGCCATATTTGTCAAAACACAGACACACAAAATGAAACTTCCACTGAGGTCATATCAGAAACAAAGAATAATGAAAGGGACAGATGATTGGGGGGCATACTTAGAACAGTCGACATTAGGACTGATCGGCACGTTAAGGTCAGTGACCTTGCAGAGACCAGGGAGATTGGCAGCCTTCCCCAATTTGACACCAAATGAATTTGCTTGATTCTTCAGACAGTTACAAACAGCCTGCCTATCAGGGGTAGCCTTAACTTGAGCGTCTAGCCCCTTAATGGCAGGACAACAGGCGGCAGCAGGGGTGGCTGCATTTCCAATTAGGTATCCTGCGCATGGAGTGAGGGCACTCACTACCTGGTTGCACGATATGGCACCCTCAGTTGTCACAACACCCCACGCAGTCATCACTGCCGCCACAAATCCAACTAAGAACACCGATTTGAGCAGCCTATTCCCAGCCATTTCTCACACCTCTCTCACTCAATCACAGGGACACAGACAGAGAATATACGACTCAGCTCAAACCTGATGTTCAAATGCTCAGATGCAGATCAAGCAGTTTATAAGGGTTTCCATTAAATAGTGGAAGGGCGCCATATAATCCAAGGCATGGTATCAAACGTCTCACAAAACCATATGCACCGCACACACGGTGGACTGGCCATCAACTTTTCTGGAAAATTTTGGCATGGTTGATTGCGTAAATAATTTGTCAGGCCATAGATTCGGTGAAACATCAGCACAGGGCAGTTGGATGATAGTGACCCTCTTGGCCAGTTGCACTACGGTATGTTCAGTGATGTTATGCAAGAAATTAATCAGTCCAAAAATTTACGTTCTTGGCCAGTTGCAGTACGGTATGTTCAGTGATGTTATGCAAGAAATTAATCGGTCCAAAAATTTATATTATTTTCCTTTTAATTTTAGCTTGGTTGAAAGTTATAGTCGGTGGATAGAAATTTTGGAAATAAATTTGAAAACTAATTTACACCAGCAGAGAGGTCTGACCTGGATGGAATTTCACAGGGAAATTGTCCATTACAGGATGATTTGTATGTAATTTAAAAATTTATAAAATTGACCAACTATGAAAACGGACTGTGAAAGCTGTATAAGTTGATGGATGAGTCTCTTTCGCAATTCCAACCCTGGTACTGACTTACGTTGAAGACCACCCAGAGCAGGGCCGAGCATTTTTCAAAGTCGCAATCTACAGGGATGCCGACTTTGGTCACAAAGAGATGGTGAGAGCATGCCCGTGAACAATTTCGTCTCACGGGTATCATCGGCGACAAAGACATCGGCCCGTCCGCGGCAACAACCCAACAAACCTCCGGAGCACCCGAAGAAGTTTGCAGGGTGGCTTACTTGCAGGAGCACTTCGCCGTCTTTTGCTCGGAGATATGATCGGCGATACCATTCCTCACTTTGCTATTGAGGACGATGATCTTTCCTGACAGAGACGTTGGACAGTGGCCTGTCTACCTGCAAGACTCTTGACAGTTACAACCCTAAGGATACTTAACATCATAGTTAAAGTTTGATAGTTCCCAAATCCATTTCTAATTTAGGCCCCTCCTAAGGGAGGGTGCCTGTTGCTTTGGTTTGCCTTGATGACTGGGTCGGTCCCTCTCTATGGGTTAGGACTAAAGTAAGTTTCCCTGCATAGGTAGTTTGCTTAATGTTTATTATGGTCAGGTTGAGGAAAATCTCATATTAAATCAATTTTGATTTCCTATTAAATTCGCTTTCGTGTCTCCTATCCTTGTGATTCCTCTCTTTCAAAATTTAAGAGTTTAATTTAAAGTTCTCTATTCTTTATTAATTTTAAATATGACTAATGGGATAATAGGTTGTGATGAGATTAAAGTATTTTGGTAGGCAGCGGAGCAGAGTTGGGTGCTCAGCAGAGTCTCTGTTGGGTTTCTAGTAGGGTTTTTTGGTTCATAGTGTTGTTATACAATAGAGATATGTTTTTGATGGGTAAAAAAAATCAATAAAGTTGAATTGAAAAATTAGTTTTTTTTTTTTACTAAATTTATAGAATTTGGTAATTATGTTTAGTATTTGGTTATTTTTCTGTGGAATGTATGGTTTGGTTAAGGTATCTAGTGTTTCACTTGTGTCTATTATTACTATAGATTTCTGATTATGGATCTTTTATGCAATAAAATGAATCAGATTTTTCAGGTATAAATCTTCTATAGAGAAAGGTTTACACATCAAAAGACTTGATCCTTCTATATAAACTCAATTCTAAGTATAAAAAGAATTTACACATCTCTTTCTTTTTGAAAAACTCACCCCCACACATGTATAATATTGGGAAAGGCACACACTTATAGAATTGATATTCAAATATATTAGTTAACATTAATATTTAAATATTTTATTTAAAATCTACATTGACATATTTTAAAATTACATATATTTTATACAAAGTGAAAATATGCCCTTATAAAATATGAATTTCAATTATTTTATATTTTTCTATCTAAAATTGATATAAAATTATGTATTCTAATATGTACATCTAAATATACACTCAAAAATGTTTTTTTTTTTATAATAATTTTTTTTTTCC